>CM024526.1:13829601-13848912 GCA_014182385.1 Eucalyptus viminalis
AGGATAGGGAAAAAAACTCAACCAGGTTGAGAGAGAGAACCTCGCAGGGGGCGAGAGCATGTTAGCTTTAGTTAACTTGACTAGTTATGGTCGTGGTAGTGGTCCCCCACCCCCGGATGCAGGCAATGATGTTTAAAAACCCATTTTCGAAGAAAACCTAATTTTGCCTTTGTAGATACAAAATATTAGTAGTAAGTTTGAAATATGCTAACAAACCAGTGAGCATATTATCACTTGCTTTTTATTTATTCTATAAGTGACTACCTAAATGTTTTTAAGTGACCAACAAAATTAAGGTTTTATCATTCACGAACTCGGCAGAATTGCCACTTATTTTGGCATAAGCCACGAGGTAAGTGCATGACTTTTGTAGATTGTCAATTGAAATAACATTTCTACCATCCACAAAACCCAATAGTAGTTTTATTTTTGGATGTTAGATTTCACTAGTAGACACGTAAGTAACCGTTTGTATGTTATATATATATTTTACAAGAAGGTGCATAATTGTTTGTGCTTCTAATGAAATAAATATTTTACCATCCACAAAACTCAATTGTAAATATATAACGTAGGTGGTAAGCTATTAGAACATTGACAATTGTAAATCCCCAACACAGTTGCACAATCAACTTAATTTACTTAATCTATCGGTAGCAAGTCGGATGATTACCCACCGTTATTTAAAATTTATGGGTGGTGTTATAGGTCTCCTATTGAATGAAAACTAATATGTGTGGGTCAAGCGGACTGTTAGACACTTCTTCGTGATTCTTAGACGACTCATCATGACCAAAAAATGAGTACAGGCTTCCATGGCGTTTTCTTCGGTCCTACTATAAATGGCATTTTATGTGATAGCTACTTTGCAATCTTCTCTTTTTAAATATTTTCCGGGCTACAAAGAGGATAGCGTTTTGCACAATTTTGGTCGTGAAACACAATACGGAACATTGTTCCATGAATTGACTTTGTGTAAGAGTTGGCCATTGTAAAACCCCGTTGGCAGCAAAAATTGACCAGTGACTTGCTTGGTCTGTACGTTAGTAACATTCAATCACTTTTTTTTAAAGTGCCAACTTTATTTGATTCATTGAAGTTAATGATTATTCTGTAATTTACTATCATTTATTTTCTTAAGCCACAAGCCTTTTTAAAGTTACAAATTTTAAAAACAAAACTGCCAACCCTAATTTGAGTCGCTTAGCAACATTTATCTTATCAATTTACAACCATTTCAATAGTTTATGAAATTTAATTAAGTCAAATACAAGCATGATAAACTTACACATAAGTTGATTACTAAATAATCAAATAGAGGTTAGTAATTGAGTTAAATAAAGTTAATAATTTCATAAAAAAAGTTTATAAGTTTAAATTCCACTGATAAATTATGGTAATCACAAGAATAGTTGGTTAGGGTCTGATTGATAATTGGCCAATTCTTTTGCTATTTCTGCTTTTTGTTCCTGAAACAAAAAAAAAGAAAAAGAAGAAGAAGAAGTAAAAATCCATTTGTGCATACACTAAAAATGTGGAAATTGGTTGAACGTAAATAGATACTAAAGCGGGCTGTATTCAAGACCAACTCGTTCAACTAAGAAGATCCACACGCATTCAATATTGACGATACTCTCATCGATAAACCTAATATCGATAAACTTCATTCACAAGTGAAGAGTCTCATCATTGACTTTATCATAATTTTTTTTTATCATTTCCCATGCATCAAAGCTTGCATTAAGACACTTTGGGATAGCCACAAGCATTGAAAATGTTAGCTATGACGATTTTCCGAAGCTAGCACAGAATTGAAATTTCCACTCGATTTTATGACTAAGTTTCCGCGTGCGTAAGTCATTTCTTCCTGATCCTATTGTTTGAGTAACCGATTTTGAGCTACATCATATACCTAGCTTTCCACGGTAGCATCAGAATGTGTCCATCATATCCTTATTTTTATTAAATAAGTAGATTGAAGAAAGAAATAAAATAATTTATTAACTTTCGAATGCAACTTCATCATAGTTTGTGAGTGAACACATAGGAAGAGGAGATGTGTTCTTATTGGAAGGCATGTGAACATGAGCTTCCTTGGATGGAATTTCAATGGGGCTGTGTTTCGTCTCGTTCAAATCACATCCTATCATAAATTTTTGGTCCCTTTGCGCGACTATCTTGAATTGACTTGACCTGTGAATCCAGATTCATCAACTTGGTTATTGGAGCCGGTGGTGGGTTTCAATGGTTCTTGATCGTCGATGCAAATTCTGAATGACCTCGCTAAGGACGTCGCGTTAGATATTGGCTCCAGTTACTTGACCGAGTAATTCGGGCAAGTGGCCAGACACCACCGGAATAAGTGGCGCATGAGATGGACTGATCAAGTAGGAGGACTTTGGCAGCCCTTGGTCCTTTCTTTACGGCAACCGTTGCTTTCACTGTTTGTCTTTACCCACGTTAATGCGTTTGTTCGCCTTGACTAGAGATTGCAAAATTGTCCTTTCAGTGATGCTCCCCGATGAGCTGATTTCTAAAAATCTGTATACGGCAAAAATGGAATTTCTTCTGCGCGCGTCAAATACATAATGTCTATATCGAAATTCAACACAACCACGTAAACCTTTTGTATTCATTCGATGTTCATGTCTTTGGTAAGCTTCAATCAAGGGTAATTCATACTCAAAAATATGTGCAAGAAAGAAAGTGATATCATCTAACAAGAAATTTATTTATCTTTATCTATCAAAGGAAACTATAATATCTCTATAATCTAATAATATCTCTCACAATATTTTTAAATAATTCCTCGAATATCAATAAATATACCTAGAACAAAGCCCATAAACATGATGATCCGTGACTGAGGGATCCGGAAAATTTCGTGCGAAATGGGCAATTCAAGAGCAGAGAATTGCGGGTAGGAGGAGAAAAACGGGATGGCTCAGATTGGAAACAGAGAGTGGTCAAACTAAACTCCCGGTGGGGACGATTTTGTCCGAATATCAGTAAGTTAGGGCGGGACTGACGAGTGGGGACGACTTTGTCCGAATATCAGTAAGTTATGGCGGGACTGACGATGCAACTTTCTTTGTGGACTCATGTGTAGCGAATATGATCAAACTTCAATGCGATGGGACATGACCAGCTTTGGGAATTGGAATCTAAGCTAGTCAATGATGAAAATAGAGATGGTTAAATAGCGGCCAAATCAAAGCGTGGTTTGAGGTTACGATGATTGAGATTTGCGCGTCAAGAAGGGTCAGTTGGTATGTTTGGTCCATAATCATTGCAGCCCTGGTGCCGAAGATTGAATCAGAAATATATTTGGTTTTCATTTGAATGGCCCCGTTTTTATTGTATTGAAGATGAGTTGAGTGGATGGATAAAATGTTGCTGAAAGTATCATATAATCTCTATTATAATTGTTGAGTATGTCTAGAATTCTTTATGTGCTTGGGCCAACATTAGCATTTACGAGCAATATAAATGTTATTTTCTCAAGTTATTAAGTAAAAGAAGTTGAGACAGAAAGAGTCTCAATTTTTAAGCGACCTTTTGTAATTCTCGACTTTTTTATGGTGAATTTTGCTTCTCTTTTCCTCGTGATTTTTCTTGAAAAGATTTTCCATGTAAATCTGTGTATTCTTTATTTTCTTAGTTCTAATTTTCTTATAGTTTCTGCATCAATTATAACAAAAATGAAGTACCTTTCAATCAATCATATTGTACTTGTATTGTTGGTCTATGAGGGGAATGTAATTGCTAGGCTACTTCCGTGGTAGATCTAAAGTAATTTACCATGTTACAATTCTTTGTTGTCGTCATCACTAACTAGTGTCATCTTGGATAGAGCTGCGATGGTGTGTAAGATTGTCTCTTTGAGTGATGACCAAGATTGATTTGACTTGACTTTCATAAATGGAAGCTTGAAACCAAATTTGGCTTCCGTAAATCCGAACTGATGAGGCTCGAACATGACTTGACGTAGCACTTAAACTTGTGAATAATTTAGGCAAGCATGGTAGCATGAATTGTTTGCACGTGAAGAAGCAATTAAAAACTGATTTTGAAGAGGGGTTGAGAAAATGCGGGTAAAGCGCATAATTGTTTCAATCTCGAGCCTCGTGGGTCTCATTCTAGTCAAATCCATTTCTAAGTGGAAGGCAATGAACATTAGCTTCCTTCAATGGGGCCGTGTTTGGTCTCATTCACGTCACATCCTGTCATAAATTTTTTGGTCCCTATGGGCGACTATCTTTAGTTGACTTGATTTGTGAATGCAAATTCATCAAATCACTTTTGATCCAGTGGTGTGTTTAAGTGGTTCTTGACTGTGGGTGCAAATTCTCGAATGCGCTGCTAAGGATGTCATGTTCGACATTGGCTTGAGTTACCTGACCGAGTAATTCCGGTGAGCGGCCAGATACTACCGGAATAAATGGTGCGTGAGATGGACAGGGATCGAGTGCGCGGACTTTGGTAGCCCTTGGTCCTTCTTTAGGCAACTGCTGCTTTCACTGTCTGTCCTTACCCACGTTAACGCGTTTGTTTGCCTTGACTGGAGAATACACAATTGTTGTTTCAGTGGTGCTCCCCAATGGGCTGATTTCTAAAATTCTGTGCACGATGAAAATGGAATTTCTTCTATGCGCGTCAAATATATAATGATTGTACCGAAATTCAACAGAACCACAAATCTTTTGTAATCGTTCTTTGTTGATTTCTCTGATAAGCTTCAATCAAAGATAATTCATACTGGAACAATATGTGCATGAAAGAAAGTGATCTGATCTAACAATAAAATTAATTATATTTATCTATCAGGGAAGCTGGTTTTATTAGAAACTAACAAATTATCAAATAATATCTCTAAAATCTAATGATATCTCCAACAATATATATATATATAGAACAAAGCCCACAAACATGAGGATCCATGAGTTAGTGATCTGGAAAAGTTCATGCGAATATGTATATATATATATATAGAACAAAGCCCACAAACATGAGGATCCATGAGTTAGTGATCTGGAAAAGTTCGTGCGAATATATATATAAAACAAAGCCCACAAACATGATGATCCATGAGTTAGTGATCTGGAAAAGTTCGTGCCAAGTGGGCAATTCAAGAACAGAGAATTGCGGGTAGGAGGAGAAAAACAGGGGATGGTTGAGATTGGAAACAGAGAGTAGTCAAAGTAGACTCCTGCTGGGGAACATGATGTCTGATGTCTATGTTATCGTGGGACTGACGATGCGATAAGGCCAGCTTTGGGAATTGGAATCTAAGATAGTCAAGGATGAAAATAGAGATGGTTGAATATTGCCCAAATCGAAAGTGTGGTTTGGTGTAACAAAGATTGAGATTTATGCGTCAAGAAGGGTAACTTGATATGTTTGGTCCATAATCCTCGCAGCCCCTAAAGCCAAGATTGAATTGAAATAAATTCGATTTTCATGTGAATGGGCCCGTAAGATGAGATCAGTGGATGGACAAAATGATGGTCTTGGTTCATGTTTTCTATGTTTTCACAGTAAAATTTGTAGGAAATGAACAAAGTAAATATGTTATGAGTGTACTAGTTTGAGAATTTTGGTTTATCTAATATTAATTTGAGATAAATTTGTCATAGGTATCCCGATTTAGGGTTTTTGGTGATCCAAAAATGAGTTTAAAGTAAATTTGTCGCAAATACACCAGTATGAAATTTTATATAGTATAATAATATATATATATATATATATATATATATATATATATATATATATATATATATATATATATATATATGAAATAGAAATGCATAACAGAAAATCATCAATGATTATGATCACGAGTCTGCCAACTTTGCCGTGGATCAATGGAGGGGGAGTCTGCAAAACCTCATTAGCAGATTTTTGAAATGCACAAGACTAATTTGTAATTTGTAAAATGGAAAAAAATTATTACTTTTGTACAATACATAACTAAATTGATTAGTCGTCGTTACTTGTTACATAATGAAATCAAAGAATTTATACCACACACGGGAGGTAGAGTCTATTTTTCCTTATACAAAAGTGATTATTCTTTTTTCATTTTACATAGTCTTTAGATTACTTGTTGATTCATTAATCTCACTTTAAATATCAATTAATTAGCTTTCCAATACTGCCAAAAATCATACTGATTGGATATATGACGGAAAAAAATATCATGACTTTCCACTCCAGTGGTAGTCCATTCGACCCAAATTCCAAAAATTCGATCCCGACATATCTTTGAAGATCGAATTGCATTTTTAATAGTTTGAATCATGAGATTTTTGTTGATATAAAAATCAATCCAATGTAAAAGTTATAACCAATTGAAATTTGGTCAAATCTAGACAAAATAAAAATAAAATAATACATATAAAATATCATCTCTAAATAATATATATAGGCTGTGTAGGAGGTTGGCTAAGCTTGCAGCAGAAATAAAGGATAGTGCATGAACTTGTATGGGATTTCAATGGAGCTGTGTTTGGTCTAATTCATATCACATCTTATCATTAATTTCAGTGGTTCTTGGCTGTGGATGCAAATTCTTCAATGATCTCACCTTTGATGTTGACTCCACTTATTTGATCAAGTAATTGGGGCAAATGACCAAATACCACACGATAATAAATGGCGTGTGAGATGAATGGCGGTGACAACATCCTTGATCCTTCATTATGGTTGCTGTTTTTTTACTCAATAAAGACCACCTTCGCTACAAATTTGACTTGACTGGAGAAAGCAAAAGTGCCGTTTTAGCCCCGATGGGCCGATTTTACTACCAAAATGGAATTTGTTCTGTCCGCGGTAAACACCTAATATGGATAGTAAACTAAATTGGAGGGTCGCACTTTTCCACGCCTATTTTCGTTTATTCGCGCCCTATGATTGTGTTGACCCTATTGCCCCGTTTGTGATTTTTTTTTTTTTTTTTGTTGGTATTTTTTTATCCGACTTTTCTCTTCCTTATTCTTTATTCTCTCCGTATTGCTTCTCCTCCTCCGCATCAGCCACTCCTCCAAAGTAGGAGGAGATGACATGATCCAGCTGATAATCATCACTGCTGTGAATGATGCCTTCTCCATATATTGATGCTAATAAAGTTGGTCAGAGTAATGACCCCTATATTAGTTATACAAAGGCCTAAATCATCTAATCAAGGCTAGAATGATGAAGATAATCAAACTATAATTGATCAAAATATCCAAATTGGTAAAAAAAAATTGACAAATCAAATTGGCAAGTAATCCGTTCAACAACCAAATGTTGGAAATATAATGCCAGCGGTTCCATTTATACTACTCAATGTGAAAATTCTTGTTGCGCCTAACATGTCAAATAAAGTAAATAATTCGGCAAGACCAGCATTATTACCTAGGGGCAAGATGGTCAATTAAATCCACACAAAAACCCTACTTAATTTGCCGAAATAGTTCGCCAACGATTAGGCTTACAATGAGTGCTTTTGTACATGTTTATAAGAAACCATACACAAAAGGGTCCATAATCAGCCTTTTTCAAGAGGTTTCCATTTGGAAAATTTTTATAATATTTTGAAGATGACAAAATAATCAAAGATCACTATTATGTGCAATAGTTGAGTAGACCATGTGAAAGAAGTACAAGCCACTGTCATAATAGGATGTCTAAAACTCATGCGTTTTCTATTGCTAAGGCATGAATTTTTGTCCGACAAATCATACATTCAATTATTGATTAAAATTCAATAAAATATGAATGAAAAAGAAATGAAATGAACGAAATATATAAACAGATGTATAAAAATAAAGGGGCCTCGCGCGCGCGCTCTCTCTCTCACGCGCACTCCCTGGGCGCGAGGAACACACACAGACTGAGAAAATCTTTTTCTCGTCTTCAGCGCTCTGAATCATATCCAGTGCCATAGCCCGCGGTGACTACTCTCTGCAGGGTGCTTCGATCCTTCTCGAATTCGTTACATCCGGTCAAAGCTTCTTCATCGATCTAAGACTAGAGCCAGTTGCAGATGAACTCCGTTGGATAGATTTTATCACTGCCGAGCATCGCCATTAGAGATTCATCAGCGTCTGATTTCTATCATCTTCGTCCTCCGATGGAGGAAAACGGCGGTGACTGAAGCTTGATCGAAATTGAACTCTTCACTTCGAGCTCCTAATCATAAAATCGAGCACAAAAGGATTAAAAGTTGGTTTCCGATTTCGATTCCATCAATACCACTGATTTCTCGGTATCTTTCTTGGATCACCAGTGCTCGTCTCAGTCCTCTACAGTCACTGAAGAACCTCCGGACGGAGTTAAAAAATAAAATCCTCGTCCGGCTCAGGAGCTCCGGGGCGGCTACCTCTCTACGTTTCCAGCATTGCAGTCACGAGAAGTGCTCTGTTTGCCCTTGCCTTTTAGTCAAAATCGTTGGAGCACTCAGATTCAGGTTCCTTCCTTCATCACCGGCGTCGAAACTCATTGGTGACATCTCCAGGACCTCTTCCGTGTCAAAGCCAATCGTGTCTGAGTTGATCTCTATAATTGTGAATGTCGTGCATTGCTTTAGTGTTAGTCTGGTATTGATTACGTGCTCACTGTCGTTTCGTTTTGCTCCTCAACCAGACGCTCACCACCTGTTTGCTAATTTGCCTGAATCAATCACGTGATGTATAGTTGATGTCAAACAGAAACCGAGCTTCAACTGAGAACTAAAGGTCTGGATTAGATGAAGATCATCTCTGAAGGCTTTATTTGATTTGGGCTTAAGGCCCATCCGCCAAAGTTGGGCCCAGAAAGCCCGGCCCACGGGAATAGGGCCCGTGGAAAGAAGGGGGTATAAAGGGGAGAGAGAGAGAAGACGTTGGTTGAAATCCAAAATTCACTTCTCTCTCCCGCGTATTCTCAAGAACAAGAACGCATACGGCTTGTTCTTCCTCCCTTCAAGGCTTCATCGGATCGAATTGCTCAGTTTCTCTTCCTCCATCAACGTCGGTGTTTAATCTCGCTAAAAGGTGCGCTCGAATCCGTGGTGTCTTTAGGATCGTGTGATGCGTGTCGTTTCCCGGACTTCGTCTTCGCATTGATTTAGGGGTTCGATTTTGGTGTCGAATCCGTATTATGGGGATCGATTCAATATTCGTATCGAGCCCTATTTCACGTTTTCCCGATCAATTCGATGTTTTGATTGAGTTTTCGCGAAGAAACTTTCGGCCGTACGGAACCGGGCGAAAATCCCGACACCCGAGACTTCTTCGGCCATTTTCATGAGATTTCGAATGTCAAAAACAAATTGTGAAAGCACTGGGATAAAGGGGACGTCGAGACGAGTCTGGAGATGTCTCGAGCGCGGCCGGGAGACACCGCACGCGCCCACACGTGCCGCCGGAAGGCGATGCGCGTGGGCGCGATGCGACCGGAAGCGCTCGATCACCAGGCACGTGCGGTACACGCGCCGGTCGGCGAATCGGCGCGTGTGCGCCACCCGGCAGGCCGGCATGCGCCGGTCCACGGACCGGACAGCGTGCGCGTCATCATGACGTCACCCAACGGTCAAGAATCGGCGGGCTGGCGTCATCGATGGCGTCGGCCGGGCGGCGACCCGACCCGCGAACCGACCCGGCCCGACCGGCGACGATGGCACGCGCGTGGCAGGTGCCGGCGCGTCTACGTGTCGTCCCGCGCACGCGCGGCACGTGCGGCCGGGCCGCCGAACGGTCCGACCGGTCCGTCCGGCCAGTCTGGTCCGACCGTCCGTCCGGTCCGACGACCGGACGACCGTTGACCGGCGACGACCGTTGACCGTTGACTTGACCGTTGACCGACCGTTGACCGTTGACTTTGACCGTTGACCGTTGACCCAAAAAAAAAAAAAAAAAAAAAGAGGGGAAAAGAATGTGTTTCTTTTTCATTAAGTCTATGTGGATTATATAATCCCTTATTTGTTCTGCATTTTGTTGCAGGAACAATGCCTCCCCCCGAGGATGCGCACCTATTCGCCGCAGCCATAGATGAACAAGGAAGGCATCTAAGTTGATATTTGGCGAATGATCATCATCGATGGGAGAGTGGTGACTTAATTGATCACGCCCTGGAAGTCAAGGAAAATTCAACAGGTCATATGGAATGGTCGTCCTATGTCACATGTGTCGAGAGATAGGACATTTTTCATAAATACTCTTCCACCAGATGGCAAGACGTGTTGAATCGCATACAGGATGTCAACTGGCTACTTCCTATAAAAGAAAATTGTGATGGATTTTTGTAAATGAATATTATTGTATTGTTTCAAGGGAAAAGATCAAAAAATTGAACAAAAAAGGATCTTTCCCAGTTCGTGTGCTGACTTGGTGTTAGTTGTATTGGCTAATATGTGTTAAGTGTGGTTTGTGGACATATTATGTAATGATTACTACCTAATTGTGTTAATTGAAAGCATTATTGTTTTTATTGGATGTTCTATTATATATTGCTTTGTTATTGCTGGTTGCTGCTTACTGAGTAATTAGTGGGTAGTTTTAGAAGTTTTTAACTTCATAGAATTGATTTTGCATAAGAAAATTATATTGATGATAGTTTTAAGTTAGGATTTTGGAGGATGATTGGAAACATAGTGACCTTTTGATTCTGAAACCTTACTTGAAATTATTTATTAATATGATGGGTCTATGTAAATAGGGATGCATAAATGATAGGCATTAATAATTGTGCATATTTGTCCATTTGTTCGGATCAATGGCTTCGCGACAAAGAGCATAGTTGCCGAGCTGAACAAAGGTGAAAAGCTCAATGGAGACAACTATGAAATTTGGCAAATGAAAATCCAGTATGTGCTGGAAGAGCAAGAAGCACTTGAGGCTCTTGTCATGACCATGGTAGAACCTGAAGAGGGAACTACGCACAGCACAAAAGAAACAAAAGCTTTTTCGTGGAAAAGAATGAACTCTAGCTCGCATCACGTTTCGAGCAGCATGGAAAATGACGGTGCGAGAGTTTCGGCGTTTTGACAATGCTAAGGAAATGTGGGAAGCATTGGTAGCTAGATTTGGTCATACTTCGGTGACTAGATTGAGAGCGGCGCTCACTATCGGGTTTGACTCTTATAAGAAGCCTCATGGTCAGACCATGAAGCAACATCTTAGAAAGATGTCAAACATGATAAGCGGAGCTGAGAGATGCTGGCCATGTCCTCACGAGATGAGCAGCAAGTGCAGCTGTGATTCGTTCCTTGCCTCGTAGTTGGGGGAGCATATGAAGGTGCACCCGACTCATAATGAAAATATCAAAACCCTGAGGATGCAATGCGTCATCTTAAGCTGGAAGAGGACCGCTTGTTGGCGGCTAAGCAGGATGCTGAACTTTATTATGCTGGTTCTAGCTCAAATGGAGCTTGAGCTCCAAACGCAAGCACCCTAACTGGTTTGATAAGGGGAAAGGCAAGGAAGAAGCAGGTCCTTCGGGGAAGAAACCCAAGTTTAACCAACATGAAAGAGGGAAGCGTCCCGCATGAAAAAAAGCTTGCAAAGGGTGAAATGCTACAACTGTGACAAGAAGGGTCACTATGCTCATGGCAGAATCGTGAGCCAAAGAAGGTATGCACCCTTGTACTTTTCAGAACTTTACTTATGTGTCGAGTTCTGTGTTCCTAATCGAGTCCAATCCTTTGTGGACTGTGGATTCGGGAGCGACAGGACCATGTAGCGAAGGATGAGTCCTTCGTGGAATTCCGGCGAGTACCAACCGGAACTAAGTGGATCTATGTGGGAAACAACTCCCGAGCTGAAGTGAAAGGAATTGGCACATGCCAACTGAATATGCGTGGTGGACGCACCTTGTTTCTTCATGATGTATTGTATGCTCCGGAGATTCGTCGGAATTTAGTATCGTATTAATGTTGGTTAAATTAGGTTTTAAGATGAACTTCTGTAGTAGAGGTGTGAATTTGTTTTTGGAGACAAATTACTATGGTTGTGGCTATTTTCTGGATGGTTTTATTGTATTAGATATTGATTATGTTAGTGCTAATGTTTGTTATTCCCTTATCACATCTTCTAATACCTATGATAATGATGTGAATGTGTGGCATGCTAGACTTGGTCACATTGGCCAACAACGTATGAATAGACTAGCTAAAGAGGGCTTGTTGGGTAACATTGAAAAAGTCGATTTACCCATATGTAAGCATTGCCTAGAAGGAAAAACAACACGGAAACCATTTGGGGAAAGGGAAAAAGAGCTGAATTTCCTTTGCATTTAATCCATTCTGATATCTCGTGGTCCAATGAATGTGAGAGGAAGGCATGGGGTTGTTTTTATTTCATCACATTTATTGATGATTATACTCGATTCGGATATGTCTATTTGATTTCATAAGTCTGAAGCAATAAGTTGTTTCAAAAGGTTTATGAACCTGGTAGAAAATCAATTAGACAAGAAAATAAAAAACATTGAGATCCGATCGAGGTCGAGAATATTTATCTGATGAGTTCAGAAAATTATGTGATGAAAAAGGAATAGAAAGACAATTGTCTATTCCGTATACTCCTCAACAAAATGGTGTTGCAGAGAGAAGAAACAGAACCCTACTGGAAATGGTTAGGTCTATGATTGTCACGCCCCGACCCTCAGGCACGCACACATCCCTTACTTTTGGTCGATTTAAAAATGCGATATCCCGTGACTATGTATCGCCCGACCCTTTTTCATTTATATATGCACACACGCTAAGCATTATAAATCCCGAGACAATAAAGCAATGGGATAGAAAAGCAGGCCATATATTTTCTTACTGAAAATTCACAACTACATCTCTTTACATGCAAACAAGGTTTGACAAGACAGGATAGGATTTCGATCCTCATCCGAGTCGCTACGATGTCATACTCGGGTCCTCCTCCACGCACTCCTCTTTGGGTTCCTCAACAGAGATCTCCTCATCGATTCATGCTCCTCAAGCTCCTCATCCAGGTCCTGAAATGGTTATTCAATAACCACTGAGACCACGTCTCAGCAAGTTCTACTTCCTAAGACCCGATTAGTAAACTAATACACCTTAGGGCTGCCTACGCACAACATGAGTCGGAAGGCTTTACCTTAGCCTCAGATTCCACCCTGCATATTAGTACGATCGAATAGGCACACAAGCAATCACATTACAGATCGAAGCATCGATCTAATCGACTTAGTCGATTTCACATCAGGAAGACCACTCACGATCATCTCCCTTTAATCATTCAATTCACAACATCAAACCAAGGCAATAAATCACATCAAGACACTCTCAGATCAAATCATCGATCAATCGACCTAGTCGATTACGTGTCATCCAAATTATCTCTTGATCAACCATTTATCATACCGTACTGTCTCAAGATGCTCCGTGGAGTCATCGAGCCGGTAGATCATACCGCCCTGTCTCAAGATGCTCCGTGGAGTCATCGAGCCGGTATACACACAATTTATCATACCGTCCTATCTCCAGATGCTCCGTAGAGTCATCGAGCCGGTATACACACAATTTATCATACCGTCCTGTCTCCAGATGCTCCGTAGAGTCATCGAGCCGGTATACACACAATTTATCATACCGTCCTGTCTCCAGATGCTCCGTAGAGTCATCGAGCCGGTATACACACAATTTATTGTACCGTTCTGTCTCCAGATGCTCCGTAGAGTCATCGAACCGGTAGATCATATCATTCCAAGCAATAATCAAATAACCAATTTTATCATTCCCGATAACATACCATGAGTGGATACTCAATTGGCCTTAGCCAAAACATAATAATTTCCTTTTTATAAAATCCACCATTTTCTGTAGCCCACTCAGATCCTTTTGGCATTATCAACCGATGCCCAGTTCTTTTTCAATTAATAATCAAAGATTATTCAATTGCAGAATAATTCATTCTTTCACAAATAATTCAATTCAGCATGAAATAGGGCTCAATTAAATAAACGGACCGCACCACGACAATCAGCATAAAATTCCGGTCATTGGCCATCCCGGTTGAATTTTCGGAAAAATAAATAAATAAATAAATAATTTCAAAATTAAATAAATAAATACTAAAAATCCAATTTAGGCCAGTATTGCCTGATTGGACGCCAGAACGGATCGGGAAAAATCCCGAGATGCATTCAATAAATAAAAGTACGTCTCTACTTGCTAATGACTAAGTCTAACCACCTAACATGCATCGTTAAGTCACTAATTTAATTGTTCTCGACTAATCTAACCACCTAATTGCATTTAATTAAATCTAACCAACCCCTAAGCATAATTAGCAAACTAAGAAAGCATTAGTGAGTAAAACTCACTTGATTAAAAGCGAAGATTGGAACACCGCGACGACGACGCGACGGCGGCCGAATTGCAAAATTCCGGTGGCGTCGACAGACACTCGGGCCGGGCCTACAAGCCTCGCAAGCCTACAGCAAAAGCTGGCCTTGGGCCGACTTGCTTCACGGGCCCAGATGGGCTGAACTGCAGCTTCAAACCTGGGCTGAAGTACAACGAACATGGGCTTCAAAGCCGGACCTAAGCTTGCAGACTTGGGCCACTGAAAACTGAACTGGGCCTACTGCGGCTGAGTTGAATTCGTTTGTATTTTTCCTCACTGATGCACCCATCATGCATCTCAATTTCATAATCCCCGGCTTCAACTACACGAAAATGGCCCTATTTATCCAGTCGAATTTAGAACCCGAAAATCTGGATGTCACAATGATGGCGCATGCTAACTTACCTATCACCTTTTGGAGTGATGCATTGTTAACTGCTGCCTATATACTTAACCGGGTGCCTTCCAAATCAGTTACTTCCACTCCATATGAGTTATGGACAGGTAGAAAACCGGACTTAAGTTTTCTTAAGCCATGGGGTTGTGCCGCCTATACACATGAATCCTCTCACAAATTTGGGAAATTGGGTCCCGGAGGAAAGAAGAGTATTTTCATAAGATACTCCGAACACTCGAAAGGATATGTGTTCATAGGTGAGCAAGAAAGTGGAAGTATAACTGAGTTTGAATCACGAGATGTCACATTCTTAGAGGATGAATTTCCTAAGAAGGGCGAAATAGGGGAAGATTGTTCCCTATTTGAAACCTTGGATCGGGATAATGACCTTAGTGGACTTCGTCAAGTGGGAGTAATATGAGAAGTGATGAATTGAATTCAACTCATTCTCAATTGCAACCACTTGATGAGACAAACATCATTACCCAATCCAAGTGGGAGCATAATGGGAAATGATGTGCAAAGTGTACAATCTCCCATTAGGCGAACAAGTCGCCAAAGTATTCCCGTCGACGTTTTGGCATTGAAGGGGAAACTTTTATGGTTGCTCCACAAGATGAGGATGAGCCAAGAAATATTAATGAGGCTGAATTGCCCTAGTAAGGAAAAATGGATCAATGCAATGGAAGAGGAAATGGAGTCAATGAAATCAAACCAAGTCTGGAACCGGTTGATTCGCCAAAAGACGCGCGAGCTATTGGGAACAAATGGGTTCTCAAAATAAAGCGAAAGGCTGATGGCTCGATTGAAAGGCATAAGGCTCGCCTTGTGGCGAATGGGTATAATCAACAGGAAGGAATTGATTATGAAGATACGTTTTCTCCTGTAGTGAGATTTACCTCAATTCGCATTATTCGGCAATAGTGGCTAGTTCGGATCTTGAATTACATCAAATGGATGTAAAGACTGCTTTCCTCAATGGAGAATTAGAGGAAGAGATATATATGGAACAACCTGTTGGTTTCATAGTGAAAGGCCAAGAAGAAAAAGTATGTCGACTTTTGAGGTCGATATATGGTCTTAAGCAGTCATCAAGACAATGGTATATACGCTTTCATAATGCCATAATGGCATATGATTTTACGATGATTGATGAGGATCATTGTGTATATATCAAAAGATCCAAGGATCAATTTGTGATCATATCATTATATGTTGATGATATACTAATTGCTGGAAGCAATATGGAGTTTGTTAAATCGTCAAAAGTTGGTTGTCTTCCAACTTTGAGATGAAGGATATGGGTGAGGCTGCATACATTCTTGGAGTTAAGATTTCAAGAGATCGTTTGAAGAGATCGTTGTCTCTTTCGCAAGAAACTTATATAAACAAAGTTCTAGAACGGTTTCGTATGCAAGATTGTAAACCCATAGACACTCCTATTGCAAAAGGTGAAGGATTGAGCCATAGCCTTTTTGTGTCCAAGGACTCCACAAGAGAAGGAACAAATGAAACATGTTCCTTATGCAAGTGCTGTTGGGAGCTTGATGTACGCTATGATGTGTACAAGACCCGACATATGTTTTGCAGTTGGAATGGTGAGTAGATACCAATCCAATCCAGGTCCAGCACATTGGAAAGCTATCAAAAGAATACTGAGGTATCTGAAGGGAACTGCTGATTACAAGTTGAATTACCAAGGAAAGGATCTGCGACTTGAAGGCTATTCAGATGCTGATTGGGGAGGAGATTTAGATGAAAGGAAATCTACCTCGGGATTTGCTTTCTTACCGAGCAATGGCGCAATATCATGGAGTAGTAAGAAGCAAACCGCATAGCCTTATCCACGATGGAAGCTGAGTTCGTGGCATTATCAGCCAGTACAAGAAGCAGTTTGGCTTAAGAGATTCTTGGATCATTTAGGTGTTATTGAGAAAGCTGCAAATCCATTGTTGGTTAACTTTGTGATAGCCAAGCAGCTATAGCGTACACCAAAGATCCAAAGTATCATGGCAAGACCAAACATATAGATACCAAGTATAACTTTGTAAAAGATATGATTGCACGAAAGGATGTGAACTTACGGTACATATCTACGCATAGAATGGTAGCAGATCCTATGACAAAGCCAATACCTAGAGATGTGTTTTGTGGTCATGTAAAATCTCTAGGATTGCGTAGAGTACGATGTACTGAATTGTAATTTCCCGAGTTGTTCACATTTATGAAATTTTGTTTTTCATTGATTAATGCCTATGAATCTTTGTATGATCTTTATGCATCTTAATGCTCAGTGCATTATTTTAAGTTGAGAAGTATGTCGGACAGATATAAGATTAGCCCACTCACACGGGTAATCGCCTCTATTTACTGTGTGATAAATAGAGATGAGACTGTTTTTAAGCTTATTATCTAGGTGATAATCGAGAGCTCAAGCTTAAAACACGTATGTCGCCTTAATCGAGTGTTAAGATGAGGACATAACTTACTATGTCCGAAAGTAAAATAACCCACATATTTTACTTTATCTGTCTAAAATGCCAGATGTGAGTTCTGATGAATTTTGTGATTGAGTAGATACGTGAACTCAAGTTAGACATTAGGTATGTCTGAACTATCATCTGTACGGTATTGAAAAGTGTAGACATACGCTCCATGGGAAAGGAGTTAATACCGTAATACGTATTTCATATTCTCAAGATTTCTATTTAGTGTTTGCTATCTTAGGGTGTTGCCAATGGTCATGTGATGATTCGATCTAATGGGGCATTTCTAGAAAAGCAAGCTGGACTGAAATTGAGAGTTTGAAGGAAAGAGGAAGATCAATTTTGGAGAATCACATTATAGTTTTGTATTCACCGGTCGACCAATTATAACTGTCTTTGTGATAATTATAATTGTGAATACAATATATATCATTGTTTAAAAGAGATTAAGAGAGATATAAATGTGAACGATCGATCTAGGGTACTGCATACTAAATCTACTCTGAGTGTGACGCCCATTATGAGCTGCTATATATTCCTAAATGTATGTATAGTAACGAGCTCTCAAAGTATGCTGGTCGCACGGATTATTCACCAGTATTTAATGTTGAAAGAGGTAAAGAGAACTCGTTTGGCCCACCATGTTAAGAGAGAGTCTATGATGGATTATTCTCCGATGGGCTCGAGTAGCCTATCCGCCCATGTTGGTTTGGACCACCATGTGCGAGTGGGAGATGAAGGCTGATTTGATTTGGGCTTAAGGCCCATCCGCCAAAGTTGGGCCCCAGAAGCCCGGCCCACGGGAATAGGGCCCGTGGAAAGAATGGGGTATAAAAGGGGAGAGAGAGAGAGAGAAGACGTTGGTTGAAATCAGAATTCACGTCTTCTCTCTCCCGCGCGTATTCTCAAGAAACGCAACGCATACTTGTTCTTCCTCCCTTCAAGGCTTCATCGGATCGAATTGCTCAGTTTCTCTTCCTCCATCAACGTCGGTGTTTAATCTGTGGCTAAAAGGTACGCTCGAATCCGTGGTGTGCTTTAGGATCGGTGATGCGTGTCGTTTTTCCCGGGCTTCGTCTTCCGCATTGATTTAGGGGTTCGATTTGGTGTCGAATCCGTATTATGGGGATCAGTCATTCCCAACAATCTCTACTTGAATATCTATTTGCGACTTGAGACTGTTTTGATGATGCCAAGATGGTTTGGTTGTGGACTCCTGTTTTTGTAATCGCAAGCGGATGCATATTGCCTCGTTTGATGATACATCTGAACCGGAGTAGTGCGGATTTGTTCTTGTTGTTGATTGTTATAAGAACGTATTGACATGATATGCACATAGCGATCTTATAATGCAATTACCATGACGTTATTTGCCGGCCAAGATGCATTACGCATGATTTCAGTACCATATCGGTCTTCAATACTCTCTGTTAATTTTTTATTGTCCCTTTGTTCTTGTATAGGTTGAAACCTTGCCTCTTGCCTGTCATTTAAGATAATCTTGTTCAGAATCGCTTTCTGAGTTCAATTCAGTGTACGTTCTGGGAATCAATGAGGACTGAAAAAGCATGGACAGTATAATACAGAGAATAGATACGTTCGATGTTGAAGTGCTCATACATGTGTAATTCAAAAACTGATCAGTGAAAATCAGCACATACAAATCAACCTAAATGTTATAGTAATATGGTTTCAATCACGTCAATCAGACCGTTTCTGATTTTGGTGGATTTAGGCCGCTACCGGTCTGAGGATTGCCTACATGGGCTGCGGAAACTAGACTAAGACCGAATTAAGCCCTCTTTTTATTTATTTATATTTTATTTATATGAAATTTTCATTATTTTCAAATAAATATTGCCTAAAGCGTCGACTAAAAATTAGATATCAACTGTCCTTTCTTTCTTTCAGCATGTCGAGTTCCCTTTTTTAGCGGTAGTTGCACACTCTCAGGTCTCCAACTTGTCTCCCCTAAAGCCTACGACCATCGCGACGATGTGCACTCTAGATGGATGTGCGTACGAGAAACAGAAAATAATGTGTGCGTGTGAATGTGTCCACGTTAGTTTGGCCCCAAAAAGGC
>CM024526.1:13849012-13877026 GCA_014182385.1 Eucalyptus viminalis
GTAGAGATCAAGAGGTTCAATTTGATTTGGCTAAGAGAAAGGGTAAGATGGGTATATCCACTAAAGGGGTCTCTCAATCTTGAAAGAAGGTTAAAATAAGAAACACTAGTTCGACTAGCAATTGGAAGGTGACATCTTCGAGTTTAGATGATGAGACATCTGATGCGCCTAGCACCAAAAATTGACGTTAGTTGTGTGCCCTCCATTTGTGGTTTCCACTTGGATCATGCAGCTAAGTGAGCATATTATACCTAGAAAGATAAAACTACATCGGTATCATGAAGGCAAGACGAGAGACGTCAAGAAGCTTAGAAAATATGACAATGTACTCTTACCATAGGATCATGGGATCACTGCATTTGTAAGAGATAGAAGGATGATTTTAAGTAGGAGACAAAAAGAGTTATGGTAATGACAATGGAAGGGGATTTCAAATATTGACCATATAGCATTCCGTGTGTCGAACACAAGGAGGGTCCTCCCGTCACTTTGATTCCTAAGATGATTGGAATTTGACTAAGTACCCATCAAAATGACAATGGCTCTTAGAATGCTTGTCGTTATTGTGGTTTGTAAAATTTCACATTTTTGTTGATTTGTAGAGAAACTGTTATGCTCACACTTGTACTTTCTTAAAGAACCTCTTTATAGATTGGGGAACTGAAGCACAAACCATTTTCACAAACAAAATCACATAACCTCTCACCCTTCCATTTATCAAATAGAATGCATTGTATAAATCATTTCACAACCAATATGAACATCTTTTAGCAATTCCCTTCACAAAACATTCAATCAGAACATTCACAAACGACCATTTCAAACTATTTCAAATAAGGCTTTCCAATGCCTTTTCAACTGACTAAAAATGTAATAAAAGTTTGATATCATTTTATACAAGAAACATGCTCTCAATAGCTCTTACTATTAAAACTCCACAAATTTTAAAGACATGAGTTTGCAAATTCAAAGAAAAATTAGCACCACTTACTTACAAAAAGCTGAAAACCAACTTATGGCGATTTCTCTAGCTGACACACTGGTATTAAATTATTTGAAAACGATATAAAAACCAAGCAATATATTATTTTAATGAACAAATTGACTAATTACACTTATTCTTTTGTAACATGACACTCACGTGCTAATGAACTCGTTTAAGCAAACTTCCATCTTTTTTTTCCTTACACATATTATCCTTTACATGTAACTCACATGTGAAACTTACGAATTTCAATCCAAACAAAACATACTTCAAAATCGATTTTCATCAAACATCACCACTCCACATCTTAGGTCACCATTTCTACAAAAATCGCGGCTCAAAAACTCAATCAAATCTCGTAGTGCAAAATCTACATAACTTCAAATTTGTGCCATAGCTTCCAAAATTACTCCAATTACAAGAATAATAGGCTTGAATACTTGTCCTGCTTTGCAATTCAAAATTGATTTGGCTTGCAAGGTATCTCGGATGTGAATGCGGGAAATTTGTTCTCTTTTCCCCTTTTTCTTTTTTCACTGGCAAGCTCCCTTCTTCATTATTGTCGATGGGGCTCTTCTTGCGCCATCTACTAAAGAAGAAGGAAATCAATGGGTTAATGGTCTGGGCTTTAAGAGACGTGGGTTGGCTAAGCCCATTATTACAATAACACACCGCATTCTAGTATAAAGGATTGTCACATAAAGGGTGAACAGTTGGAGTAGCATCCATGATTGCCTTTCGTAATTGAGAAGCCGAAGCCTCAACATTGTGATTTCAAAAATTGGACTTTGGAAATATTTCCCTTCAAGGACTCAAACCCATGCAGTGAATATTGGGTTGGTAAGTTTCATTCAAAGCACACTAACGCAAATTTTGATCTTTGCGCATTAAAGATTGTTTTTACACGGTATATAAAACCCTGAAAAGTGATTGTTGGAATTTGATCTAAAATTGCTTAAGAATACAATTGACCATTTGGTCCACCAATAGTGAGAGAATTCTTTGTGTAACAAAACAATACTACGACATACTTAGATATATTAAACTTTGAATTCCGTTTTCTAGATATTTTATTCCTTCACAATATTCTGAATAATTAATATATAAGCTGCTTTTAGATTTTAGCAAGTTGTGACAAGTGACAGCATAGGCAAGTTACAATAGAGGAATGCTCAAGCTTCATGCCAAGGAAAATAAATTATGCAAACCCAACCGTAATTATTTCTATGTAAAGTTCTGAGAGGTATTGAGTGCTTGCAATTATATGAGTCACAACAATATGCAATGATCATAAACACATAAAATTTTCATAGACGTATCGGAGAGTATGCATACCCCAATTTACAAATTTTGCTGACCAAATTTCGGCCCTTGACTCTGTTAGATTGATCTCACTCTACTTAATAAGTTGAGGGATAGTCATCATCGGATTAAATGGTTATAAATTGTCCAGCTTTGACCTCAGTATGAAGAAGAGAAAAGAAGAACAACATCATAGATATGCTCACTCCTTCAACAAGTTGATGGGGAAAAAGTATGCCTTTAAAGATTCAGCAGGTAATATACATGGTGACAAAATTGCTAAATTGTGCTGTTAGGAACAAAAAGTCAAGGCATTGATGTTCCGAGAGAGTAAAAGTGAGAAAGTAAGATGGAAGCAACGGAGAAGGATATGAAAAAAAACTGATAATGTTATCAAAGTAAACCTCGCACATAACATTCTTCCTGCCTTTGGAGAACTGCAACATTGGAAACCTATTTTTAGGATAAACTACGGTCCCGAACAACTCCATCTGTCCTTACAATTTAAAATTAGCGAAAGAGATTTAAAAAATTAATAGGTAAACTCAACGTGCTTTTTAATAATCTTAATTCTCCATATTGGAGAGAAGGAAGCACATATCTCTATCTGCATTTTGAGTCTGAAATGATTTTAATGGTACGACTGAAAGAATTAAAAAAAAAAAAAAAAAGGGCATCGGAAATTTTGGTGGTAGATTGTTTCCCTTGACTATGTGTCGTTTTCCTAATAACAGCAAATATTTGGCTCTTTTGTTAATGACAACCATCTAGAACCATTGATTTCTTTTTTCATAAGATATAAGTGATACCATTTGAAATACATTTCCTTGACCCGGTTAACATCTTCCCTTTATGCTAGTCCTTGCTTTCCTTCTTGTATGGTTCCGATTTGGTTGCATTTCTGATCGAATGTAATCTCGAGGCAAAGTTAAAAGTATATATCAACAAAGCCATCTAGATCGAGCTCCAATTGAAGTTGACGTCTCGAGCTCGAGAAGTCAAAGCTCAATCGCGCTTGAGTTTGGTACGTTGACCGTTTAGTGTGGAGATGAAGTGGGGTTCGGCAGACAACAAATTTGTATATGAAATCTGTGTACGTGTATTTTGGTTCATATCGTTAGGGATCTAGCCAGGGAGTTTGTTCACACTGGGGAGCTTAATGATGTCATCGAGTGAACATGAAAGGTATTTGTTAGAAGAGCAAGATCTTGTACATTGCATTAGCCTTCTAATTAATACTCCACCAACTTTTAATTGTGTGTGCATTCCAAAAGTTCGGATCACAAGCTTCCCGTTGATATAAAAGTCAAGTCAACCAAAAATCAGATGAAATTGTCATAGTCGATTAAGTTTTGGCCAAATTTGGATAAAATGAATAACACATATGAAATCTCATATGTTAAAAATAAAAATTGGGCACTAACCCACCTGCGATTGAGGAGGATTTGTCTATAAAGAAAACACAGAACAAAAATATCTAACAAAATACAGTACTGATTTATAATACAAACCGCAAATCAGCCTCACTTAAAGCAATGAGAGAGGTACGATGAGTTGCATTAAGGTAGTGCAAAGCTCTAACTCGATAGTTAAGAGAAACCGCCACGGCGGTCTAACTCCCGACAGCATTGCCAAAAGATTGTGATTTCCAGCTTAATCTCGTGCTATAGCTGCCCACGTTTGCTCTCTCTCTTCTGTTAAAAGTGTTTTTCAGCTTACGCCCGATACGCACATTTTCTTTTTCCATTTTTCATTTTCCCTAATTTTTTTCTTTTAAAATTAACACAATTACCATTTCCCTCATCAACGATAAAAATTTCCCCATTTTAGCCTCATTTCTCAACCTTCACTTATCAGAGGCTGTCTAAAGCATGCAAGTGTTGAGATGGTGACAATAACAACTGACTAGGTTAATGCCCTTTGGCAGAGAGGAGAGAAATTGAGTCGAATCAATACAGATCGCAAGGAAGACGCTTAATCTTGAGTGGTGCACCATTATGCTAGGGGATGTTAAGACCACAGATAAATATTCAGCAAAAGATGGCTGAAGGAGTTCAACTAGACTGCAAGTGGATACACTATTGCTATTGCAAAGGATTAACAAATGCAGTAATAAAAAGTTCATGCAGGGGCAAAGCACAGGGCGAATCCAGTATAGTCTTTGCCAAGAAAAGAACATGGATGCTAATTTAAAATGAGAAACCATAGCATTGAGAACATGAACACTCAAACAGTGTCATTGCACATCCTTTTTTTATTTCTTCTACTTCATTTGATTGATTCTTTGGACACCCTTGCTTCAAACAATACCAAAGTCATTTCACCGGAGGCAGTGCTGCCTGCGGCAAGAATGGACACAAGGAACTTAATAAGTCCATTGGCTCCATCTTCCTCTATTTGCCGCAACTTTAGGATCACCGACTTCTATTGCAACAAATGCCAAGGCGACGGTGAAGCTCCTACGCCAAAACTGACAGTGGAGCTGGAGCTGCTGCAACGAACGCAGAAGCTAGAGTTGTAGCAGTGAACGTTGAGTGGCTGCACAACTAATGGCATGGTGCTGCCGCCACGGCCTCCTCCACCTCCTCCTTCGGTGGTGAATTGTCTCGGTTCATGTTTTCTATCTTCTTTTTTGTTTGGTTATGTTTACGTCGAAGCTGCAACTACGATTCTCATTGCCACCACGGCCACCTCCATTCCAACCCCCTCTCGGGTGGTGGACAAGTGATGGTCTTGGTTCATGTTTTCTATGTTTTCACAGTAAAATTTGAAGGAAACGAACAAAGGTAAATATGTTACAAGTGTACTAGTTTAAGATTTTTGGTTAATTTAATATTAATTTGAGATAAATTTGTCATAGGTATCCTTGTTTAAGGTTTTTGGTGATCCAAAATGAGTTTAAGATAAATTTGTCACAAGTAGATTGATATGAAATTTTATATAGTATTAACAATATATATATATAATAGAAATACATAACAGAAAATCATCAATGATTATGATCACGAGTCTGCCAACTTTGCCATCGAGCAAAGGAGGGGAGTCTACAAAACCTCATTAGCAGATTTTTGAAATGCACAAGACTAATTTGTAAAATGGAAAAAATTGTTACTTTTGTATAATACATAACTAAATTGATTAGTTGTCGTTACATAATGAAATCAAAGAATTTATACCACACACGGGAGGTAGAGTCTATTTTTCCTTATACAAAAGTGATTATTCTTTTTCCATTTTACATAGTCTTTAGATTACTTTGTTGGATTCATTAATCCCACTTAAAAAAATATCAATTAATTAGCTTTCCAATACTGCCAAAATCATACTGATTGGATATTTGACGGAAAAAATATCATGACTTTCCACTCCGGTGGTCCATTAATTCCAAAAATTTGCGATCCCGACATATCTTTGAAGATCAAATTGCATTTTTAATAGTTTGAATCATGAGCTTTTTGTTGATATAAAATCAATCCGATGTGAAAGTTATAACCAATTGAAATTTGGTCAAATCTAGATAAAAATTCATATAAAATATCATCTCTAAAAAAAAAAAAAAAAGTTAGTTTGGGTGTGTAGGAGGTTGACTAAGCTTGCAGCAGAAATAAAGGATAGTTCCTGAACTTGTACGGGATTTCAATGGAGCTGTGTTTGGTCTAATTCATATCTTATCATTAATTTCGGTGGTTCTTGGCTGTGGATGCAAATTCTTCAATGATCTCACCTTTAATGTTGACTCCACTTATTTGATCAAGTAATTGGGGCAAATGACCAAATACTACCATAACAAATGGCGTGTGAGATGAACGGCGGTGACAACGTCCTTGATCCTTCATAATGGTTGCTGTTTTTTACTCAATTAAGATCACCATCGCTACGAATTGACTTGACTGGAAAAAGCAAAAGTGCCGTTTAGTGGTGCTCCCCGATAGGCTGATTTTACGACCCTATGTAGTGAGAAATTGACCCTTTTGTGAAAGTTTTTTGAAGTTTTTTTACAAAACGTTTCCATTCTTTATTCTCTCCGTATTGCTTCTCCTCCTCCACATCAGCCACTCCTCCAAAGTAGGAGGAGATGACATGATCCGGCTGATGATCATCACTTGTGAATGATGTCTCCATATATTGAAGACAAAGTAATAACCCCTATATTAGTTACAAAGCCGAAATCTTTCTAATCAAGACTCAAAGTCTATCCTCAAATTGGTAACAAAAATTTGATAAATCTAATTGGCCAATAAGCCAATCAACGTTGAAGAAAGGTTATCCGTTGGAGAAATCGGAAAGTGTTTTGTTCCAGATTTAACCTTATCATCTTGGTTAGAAGATCTTGTGGCTGGAGAAGACGTATCAGAATCCTTTGATTGATCAAGTTTTTGATTCAATGACTGAAGATTCGATGATTGTCTAAATATTATATGGAAGGTTCTACTTATGGAAACCGAGATCCCGATTGTATGGGCGAACAGATTGATGGGCTATCAACACGTTCCTTTAATAGCTCGAACAATCTTCCTAATTGATTCCGTCCAACGGGTAGATTGGAGGAATTCCTTTGGTAAGTGCCAACGGGTATGATGGCATAAAGGAGTATATAAGGAAGACGTTCTTAGTTGTTCGAGGTGTGCGCGATAGAAGAATTCCAAAGTCCGAAGCTCCTATTTGTTTAGATAAATCCTTTGAGCGAATACTTGTATACAAAAGAGAGTCTATATTTGTGAGAGACCTTGAGGAGGTGTGGTAGAACATCTACACCGTGAATCAAGGCAAAGATGTGCTGTAACTTCTCTTTGATCATAGTGAAATCCAGCCGGTGGGCTGTCGGCGGAAGAGTGGACGTAGGCTTGGAATAAGCCGAACCACTATAAATCCCGTGTTCCAATTTCTCTCTCTCTACCTCGATCGTATTTCAATTTGTTAAGAATTGCATCCGTATTTGGGATAAATTGTTTGTGCGCCTATTCACCCCCCTCTAGGTGTTTATACTAGCAATATCAATTGGTATCAGAGCCTGTGTACTTACTTTATTTGAAGTGTTTTACTTCATAGTAAAAGATCCATGGCTAGTATGCTGGCACCAGGGCTGATGGAAGGGCAAAGCAATACCAAACCACCCTACTTTGATGGAAAGGATTACAACATCTGGAAGAACAAGATGAAAGCTTTCCTACGATCAAAGGATCCTCTGAATGGGACGTTGTAGAAAAAGAATTACTCCTACCACCGCATCGCCTCGAAAGAGGAAAAGAAACCGAAGAATCCAGCGGAATGTCTCAGAAGAAATAACCAAGAGACAAACACTCGATGCAAAAGCAATTTACTCCTTATATTGTGCTTTATCACCAACTGAATATAATAGAATATCTTCTTGTGGTACAGCAAAAGAAGTTTGGGACAGATTGCATATCACCTATGAAGGAACAGATCGAGTGAAGGAAACAAGAATCAACATTCTTCTCGGTCAATACGAAGCCTTCGTAATGAAACCAGAGAATCAATATCCGACATGTTTAGTCGTTTTACGTAGATATTGTGAATGGTCTTGAAAATCAAGGTCAACCAACTTCGATCCCATGAAGGTAAACAAGCTACCGTGTGGACTCTCCAGGGATTGAAATCACATAAAGACTTCGATAAGAGAGACGCAGAGAATTATGCCACTATTTGTTGACGAGCTGATTGGAACTCTTCAGTCCTATGAAGTGGAAAGGATCAATGAAGATGAAGATCCAAAAGGTAAGAAATCCATTGCATTAAAATCAAATGATGATTCTGATGATACAGATTCTGAAGATGATATGGACGATGAGGAGCTTGCTCTCATGATAAGAAGATTCAGAAAACTAAATAGAAAAGGAAGAAGGTTCAACTCAAAGAAACAAAGCTTTCAAAGACAGCAGACCAAGTCTGTTGATGATGAGGAACCAAATAAAGATGTAGTCTGCTTTGAATGCAAGAAAAAGGGACACATCGACCCAACCGTCCTCTTCTCAAGAAGAAGAAAGGAAAAGCTGAAAAATTTCGAAAAGCTCTCAAAGCTGAAACCCTGAGTGATACCGAGTGTGAAGAAAGTGATAATGAATATGCCAATCTATGTCTGATGGCACACCGACTCAACTCTAGATCGACTCAAGATCGACTCAGACAAGTGAATTTGAGGCAAGTAATTTTAAAATTCCTGTCAAAGTTTCTAAATATATTGATGAACTATGCTTTAGTCTTAAGACTTCTCTCAAAAGAATTTCCAAACTGAAAAAGAAAACTCAGCTCTAAAACAAAAGGAAAATGTTTTAGAAGAAAGAGTTAAAAGTCTAGACTTGTCTGTTTCCAATCTTAAAGAAAATGAAGAAAATCTTTTAAAAGAAAATGCTTTTTTAAAAACAGACTTATCAAATATATCAAAGAAATTTTCTATGGGGTCTGAAAACTTGAGAAAATTCTTTTCAAAGACAAAGACCTTACTTCAATAAGTCTGGTCTAGGTATGACAAAGAAACAATTCCCTTTGATTGATTTTCCTAAAGTAAAAGAAAGAATTAAGAAAAGGCTTTCGAGTGAGGTTTACAAAAATCACTTCAAGAAAGTTTTTGTTAAACCTCGTAGGAAGAAATGCTCTCAGATGTTCTAAGTGCAACAGTCCGGATCATTTTGAAAAAGAGTGTCCTATGGTATGGAAACCTATTAAGAAAGTATGGGCTAATACTGTTTATCTTACTAACACCAAAGGACCCAAGAAAATTTGGGTACCAAAGAAAGCTTGAGACTTTATTTTAAATGCAGGGTCTCCGTCAAGAAATAGGTAAAGTGGTATCTTGACAATGGATGCTCAAGACACATGACAGAGACTCAAATTGTTTTATAAAGCTTGCTCAAGTAAATGGTGGAAAAGTTTCATTTGGAGGAAACAACAAAGGAAGTATTGTGGGATTTGGAACCGTGAAAATTGGAACTCTCACAATAAGTAATGTTTCCTTAGTAGAAGGACTCAATTACAATCTTCTCAGCATTAGTCAATTGTGTGATACTGGTTTCAAGATCTTCTTTCAAGAAGGAACATGTTCTAGAATCAAGAAAGACTCTACTCAGTCTTTCATGGGTCGAAGACATGGAAATATCTATCTTCTGGATGTAAAACCAAATGAATCGCAATGCCTTATCTCAATTCAAGACGAAGCAAGCTTATGGCACAAAAAGCTTGGTCATGTCAACATGAAGCAATTAGCCAAAATCTCATCAAAGCAGCTTGTTCGAGGTCTACCAAAATTGCCATACCAAAAGACTGATTCATGCACTCCATGTATTCGGGAAAGCAGGTAAGAAATTCTTTTAAGCCAATAAATCATGTCTCTACTAATCATGTACTACAATTGCTGCATATGGATCTCTTCGGACCAACCGAACTCGTAGTATTGGGGGTAAGAAGTATTGCCTAGTAATTGTTGATGATTACTCCCGTTTTACTTGGGTATATTTCCTTGCAAGTAAGTCCGAAACCTTTTCGTATTTTGAAAATTTGCTAAAAAGGTTCAAAATGAAAAAGGATGTGTTATCTCTAGTATAAGAACAGATCATGGAGGTGAATTTGAAAATCAAGATTTTACAAAATTCTGTGATGAATCTGGCTTTAAGCATGTGTTCTCCTCTCCATATACTCCTCAGCAAAATGGAGTTGTGGAAAGAAAGAACAGATCTCTTCAAGAAATGGCTAGAACTCTTTTAATTGAAAGTAAAATTTCTTCTCGATTTTGGGCTGAAGCTGTTTCAACAGCTTGCTATATCATCAATAGAGTCTTCTTAAGATCTATTCTTCAGAAAACCCCTTATGAGTTATTCAAAGAAAAGAAGCCTATTGTTTCATACTTTCATGTATTTGGTTGTAAATGTTTTATACTGAAAAATGCAAAAGATCGAGTTGGTAAGTTTGAAGAAAGATCAGATGAAGGTATCTTCCTTGGATATTCTACATCAAGCAAAGCCTTCAGAGTCTTTAACAAAAAGAGCCAGTCTGTGGAGGAGTCAATGAATGTCAAATTTCAAGACTCAACATAAGATGAATCAAGTCGACTCATCAAGAAGAGTCTCGAACCTGCTCCTGCACTCTCCAAAGTCTACAACTCAAGAAGCATCTCGACTGAAAACCAGCATCGGTTGTTAGTGAAGATCCAAATAAAGAAAGAGATCATCAACCAACAAATCAACAAGTAACTGGAAGCATAAGTCCAGTCATCCCAAAGATCTTATAATTGGCGAAATTAATGAAGGAATTCGCACAGATCCAAAAGGCGAGAAGAGTCTAGTGCCGTGGCACTCGTTTCTGAAATTGAACCAAAGAGCATAGAAGAAGCTTTATCTGATGAAAGCTGGATTGAAGCTATGCAAGAAGAGCTCAGACAGTTCAGCATAAATGATGTCTGGGAATTGACATCCCAACCAAAAGGTAAAACTGTTATTGAGCCAAATGGGTGTTCGAAACAAGATGAACGAGAAAGGAAAAGTCGTACGAAATAAAGCAAGACTCGTGGGCCAAGGGATATACGCAAGAAGAAGGAATAGACTATGATGAGACTTACGCTCCAAAGTGGCAAGGTTAGAAGCTATTCGACTATTACTTGCGTTTGCTTGTTATAAGAATTTCAGGTTATTCCAAATGGACGTCAAAAGCGCCTTCCTAAATGGATTTATCCATGAGGAAGTTTATGTGGAACAACCACCAGGGTTTGAAGACCCAAAGAAGCGACTTTAGACTAAAAAAAGGCTTAATGGGGTCGCCTCATAATTTCGCCTTCATCAACTCGAACCTCATTCTTCGCTGATGTTACGGACTGAAAAAGGCTTTGTATGGTTTAAAGCAAGCACCTCGGGCTTGGTACGACAGATTAAGTAAGTTCCTAATACAAAATGGTTTTGTCAAAGGTAAAGTGGATACGACTTTATTTATCAAGAAGGAAAACAAAAGTTTCTTACTTGTTCAAATATATGTGGATGATATTATTTTTGGATCCTCTAATGAAAGTCTCATGCAAGAAATTTTCAAAGTCTATGCAGATGAGTTTGAAATGAGTATGATGGGAGAGTTAACATTCTTTCTTGGTCTTCAAATAAAACAATTGAAGGAAGGAACTTTTATTTATCAAGAAAAATATGTTAATGATCTTGTCAAAAGGTTTGGACTGGAGAATTGCAAAAAGACCGACATACCAATGTCAAGTTCTTTAAAGATAGACAAAGATGAAGAAGGGAAGAAAGTTGATCAAAAGCTGTACATGAGCATTATTGGATCACTTCTTTATCTTACTGCCTCTAGACCTGATATTTTGTTGAGTGTTTGCATCTGTGCTAGGTTTCAATCAGATCCTAGAGAATCCCATCTCAGTGCTGCCAAACGCATCATTAAATACGTGGCTTCATCATCAAGCATCGGTCTTTGGTATCCTAAGAAGGGAGACTTTAATCTTTTGGGATATTCAGACGCAGATCTGGCCGGTTGCAGAGTTGATAGAAAGAGCACTTCAGAACTTGCCGCTGCTTGAAGCATAACAAGTCTTGGTTTTCTAGGAAACAAAGCACCGTGTCTCTTTCAACAACAAAAGCAGAGTATGTAGCTCTTGGAAGCTGCTGTTCGCAAATTCTATGGATAAAACAACAGCTAAGAGATTTTGAAATTGAAGACTCATGCACGGAGATTAATTGCGACAACACCAGCGCTATCAACCTCACCAAAAATCCAATTCTCCACTCAAGAGCAAAGCATATAGAAATTCGACATCACTTTATTAGAGATCATGTTCAAAATGGAGATGTTTCAATTCAATTTGTTGACTCAAAGAATCAACTCGGCTGATATACTCACAAAGCCTTTGAGAAAATCAATTTGAGTCTATACGGTCCGACTCAACATTTTGAGGTATGAGGATATCAAAGTCTAAAGACTTTCGACTCAGATTACAAGACTTTATCTACGCCTTGGCTCGACCTTCGACCGTAAGTCTTTCTCTCTCCAATCTTATCTTGAAAAGGTACGATCATCGACTTGTTTAAATTGTTGCTATATTTAATTAACGTAAATATTGCATCGATTCATTTTCAAAAGGGAAGTTATTTTTGAAATAGCTATTTTTGCGGATAAAGACAGTTATTTTGAAAAGGCATATTTTTATTTCCTTTGTGACGGTTCGTTTATCCTTCTTTTTAACCGAACGAGCACCGTCGATTTCTCTTCACTTTTCTACTCACTTTTCTCTCAAAAACCCTAGAAAGCATCGATCCTCCATTCCCGTTTGTCTTCTTCGCTCAATCTTCAAAAAGTTGTCATCTTTTCTGGAAAGTCAAGCAAGGAATCTTCCAAACACCGAGAAAGATGTCATCTTCGCGAAAGTCCTCAAGAATCGCAAAGGGGGACCACAGAGAATGAGTGAGGGGCCTACGCACTTCGATCTTACCAAGATGAAGTTACTCCGCATCAGCAACCGAGCCCACAACATTCTCAGCAGCGTCATTCTCCACCATCTAGTCCTCAAGGCGTTGTTGATCACATCGTGAAGAAATCATCGAGGATGCACCCCGTAAGAGTTCAAAAGCCCGCTTTTATTTACAAGCTATATCGTGCTTTAAAAGGAATTCGTACTTTTGAACTATGTTGATGATTTTGTTAAAGAAAAAGGATATAGGAACGAATATATCTTTCTCGCGAAAATGGAAAGTTTGGGAATCGCCGTAAAGGGGTGGCCGAGGAAACCCTTGCGAATATCCCAAGTGATCCTCGTGATCGGGGGCCGAATCCCGTAGATGGGAATGACGATGACAATCTGTTCAGTCTATTTCAACCAAAATGGGTATTGCGGCTGAAATTCAAGGAAAAATGGGAGATTTGTTCGATCAAAGGAACAAAAGGATCTGTACTGAAATTGCTGAAGCGTGGGGTAATAAACCCTAGAGTGTGGACTTTGATTTTCTGGATGCCGTGAAAGTGAACTTGAGGGAAAAGTTCAGTTATCTTCAACTTGAAAAGTTCTGCTCTGACTCAACTGAGGCTTATGCTGAATTGACTGCATATTTCTATTCAAATCTTAGCTTTTAGATGCGAATAGATTTTCCTTCAGCGTTAAAGAACAAGACTATGTTGTGGATATGAATATGCTGGCAGATGTGTTAGAAGTTGAGAGAGACAGATATCAACCAATCAAAGTTTCCATTGCTCGGGCCACACTTGAACTGGTGAAGGACAGGAGAACGGATGAGAAGATCACCTACTCAAGGATGAATGCATTCAACATCTTGCTTCACAAGATTGTGATTAATTGCCTTCGGCCGAAATCAACTTCCAAAACCGATGTTTCAAGCTCGAGGCAAAGTTGATGTATGCCATCCTCTCGTGGAAAGAAGTTTTCTCTCCCTCATACTGTTATGTTTCACATGTATAGAGCAGTGATGAAGGACAGAGGTCAACTCCTTACCCAAGCCTTGTTACGAAGTTATTCAGACATCTAAATATTCAGCCTCCGCAAATCTTTTGTGTTCGATCATGCGATCATATGGTGGTAGGACTGAAAATGGTGACCAAAATGCGTCTCGAAGGAACCGAGCAAGGAATTGGAGAAATTCAAGGAGAAGACTCCCAAATCTCATCAACTCTCTTCTGCTGCTAAGAGAAAAGGGAAGGAGCCCATGGATGCTCCATCAAAGAAAAGAAGAGCTCTCCTTGTTGAGGATGAAGATGATGATGAAGACATCACCATCTCTGCAATGGCTTTGAAGAACTTAAGTCGTCCTGTTCCACAGAAAGAATCGGAACAAAAGACGAAAGAAGCAGAGGAGAAGGAAGAAGAAGAGAAAAGAAGAGGAGAAGGGAGAAGAAGAAGAAGAAGAAAAGGAAGAAGAAGAAAGAGAAGAAGAAGAAAGAAGAAGAAGAAAGACCTGAAGAAGAGAAAGAAGAGAAGAAGAGAGAACCCGAGAACATAAGAAATCTCTTCTCCACCCGTAGGCATGGAAACAAGGGGAGATCGGAGAAAGGAGTGACGTCTTCATATCCCGATGCAAGTGAAGGAGTCGGGCCGCCGCCCGCAGCACCCAGAAGATGTTTATGCATCTCAATTTCCAGAGGAAGGTCATGAAGCTTCATCGCCAAATCTGCGAGATTATGCTGATCCACCATCGTCGTTTTTACTCCATCGATCGAGCCAAAGCAAGTACTGACCGATAATGGAGCAGATTTTCGCAGAATCATGGATATTCTCTTGGAGATGAAAGGTCAGATTTATGCCTTGGGATGCGAAGTTCAAAGCTTGAAGAATGAAGGTCAAGCTTCTTCCTGTTCATTGAATGATAAGATGCAAGCCCTCTCTATTCGAATCAGGCCAATGCCAAGAGTGAGGAGGTTGTACAGCCGAAGGAAGACTTTAAAAGGCTGGAAGGCATCGTTCAATCTATGGAAGATTTCCAGCTTGTCCGCGTTCCCAAGCAATCTTAACTTCATCTCATCCTTTTTAATGATGACAAAAAGGGGGAGAGATGCAAGATTTGATTCAAAAACTTTTTATTCATTAAACTTTTTGGATTGTTTTGAGGTTTATGGTTTGAACCTCGTTTGACTTTGTTTTGTGTCTGGATAAGAACCGCCTAGACTTGGACTTGACTTGACTGCTTCTATTAATCAATATTGATATCTTATGAATGGCTTAATCATATACTGGACTAACCTATTTTCTGTGGTTGCAGATTCTAGTGCTATTCTATTAGCCATTTATTTCTATAAGATATGTATATGTGTTTGAGAAATGTTTTGCAGGTCAAAGTTATCCAAATCTGCAGAAGGTTTTGTCACCATCAAAAAGGGGGAGATTGTTGGAGAAATCTCGTGAAAGTGTTTTGAAGTTGACAAAACGTTCCATCACTCTAGTCCGAAAGTCTGCAGACTCGTTGGTTAAAGTCTGAAGACTTCCGGACAGCCGCACTCGAGACTCAAAGTCTATCCTCATTGACGCCACTAATCCGTTGAAGAAAGGTTATCCGAACTGGATGTTTTGTTCAGATTTAACCTTATCATCCGGAGAAGATCTCGTGGCTGGAGAAGACGTATCAGAATCCTTTGATTGATCAAGTTTGATTCAATGACTGAAGATTCGATGATTGTCTAAATATTATTGGAAGGTTCTACTTATGGAAACCGAGATCCCGATTGTATGGGCGAACAGATTGATGGGCTATCAACACGTTCCTTTAATAGCTCGAACAATCTTCCTAATTGATTCCGTCCAACGGGTAGATTGGAGGAATTCCTTTGGTAAGTGCCAACGGGTATGATGGCATAAAAGAGTATATAAGGAAGACGTTCTTAGTTGTTCGAGGTGTGCGCGATAGAAGAATTCCAAAGTCTGAAGCTCCTATTTGTTTAGATAAATCCTTTGAGCGAATACTTGTATACAAAAGAGAGTCTATATTTGTGAGAGACCTTGAGGAGATGTGGTAGAACATCTACACCGTAGAATCAATGCAAAGCTGTGTTGTAACTTCTCTTTTGATCATAGTGAAATCGAGCCGGTGGACTGTCAGTGCGGAAGAGTGGACGTAGGCTTGGAATAAGTTGAACCACTATAAATCCTGTGTTCCAATTTCTCTCTCTCTACTTAGATCGTATTTCAATTTGTTAAGAATTGCTGCCGTATATCGATAAATTGTTTGTGCGCCTATTCACCCCCCCTCTAGGTGTTTATACTAGCAATATCACTATTTATATTGCTTAATGTGAAAATTCTTGTTGGGCTAGCATGTCAAATAACATAAATAATCCAGCAAGACCAGTATTACTACTTAGGGGCAAGATGGCCAATTAAATCCACACAAAAACCCTACATAGTTTGCCGAAGGCATGAGTGCTATTGTACATGTTTAGAAGAAACCATGCACGAAAGGGTCGATAATCAGCCTTTTCTAGAGGTTTTCATTTAGAAAATTTTCATAATACTTTGAAGATGACAAAATAATCAAAGATTACTAATATGTGTATGGGTTGAATAGACCATGTCAAAGAAGTACAAACCGTTGTCCTAATAGGATATCTAGAGCTTGTGAGTTCTCTATCGTTGACACCTAAATTTTTGTTCAACAAATCATGCATGCAATTATTGATACAAAGTCAACAAATATGAATGAAGAAAAAGAAATGAAGTGAACGAAATAAATAAACAGATGTATAAAAATAAAAGGGGCCTCCCGCGCGCTCTCTCTCACGTGCACTCCCCGGGCACGAGGAACACACACAGACTGAGAAAGTCTCTCTCGTCTTCAGCGCTCTGAATCAAATCCAGTGCCTTAGCCCGCGGTGGCTACTGTCCGCGGGGTTTTTCGATCCTTCCCAAATTCGTTACATCCGGTTGAAGTTTCTTCATCTATCTCAGACCGGAGCCAGTCGCAGATGAACTCCGTTGGATGGATTTTATCACTGCCGAGCATCGCCATTAGAGATTCTCGTAATCAGCGTCTGATTTCTATCATCTTCGTCCTCCGATGGAGGAAAATGGCGGTGACTGAAGCTCGATCGCAATTGAACTCTTCACTTCGAGCTCCTAATCATTAAATCGAGCACAAAAGGATTAAAAGCTGGTTTCCGATTTCGATTCGATCAATACCACTGATTTCTCGGTATCTTTCTTGGATCACCAGTGCTCGTCTCAGTCCTCTCCAGTCACTGAAGAACCTCCGGACGGAGTTAAAAATAAAATCCTCGTCCAGCTCAGGAGATCCGAGGCGGCTACCTCTCTACGTTTCCAGCATCGCAGTCACGATAAGTGCTCTGTTTGCCCTTGCCTTTTGGTCAAAATCGTTGAAGCACTCGGATTCGGGTCCGTTCCTTCATCGCCGGCATCGATACTCATTGGTCACGTATCCAGGACCTCTTCCATCTTCTCTAATCATCAGTCGTGCTCAGTTATTGTTCTTATTCAAGGTCATGAATTCATGCGAAAGCCAATCGTGTCTGAGTTGATCTCTATCATTGTGAACGTCGTGCATTGCTTTAGTGTTAGTCTGGTGTTGATTACGTGCTAACTGTCGTTTCGTTTTTTCTTCAACCAGACGCTCACTACCTGTTTGCTAATTTGCCTGAATCAGTCACGTGATGTATAGTTGATGTCAAACAGAAACCGAGCTTCAACTGAGAACTAAAGGTCTGGATTAGATGAAGATCATCTCTAATTGAGTATCTATTTGTGACTTGAGACTGTTTTGATGATGCTGAGATGGTTTGGTTATGGATTCCTATTTTGTAATCGCAACTGGATGCATATTGCCTGTTTGATGATACGTATGAACCAGAGTAGTGCGGATTTGTTCTTGTTGTCGATCGACATAAGAACATATTGACATGATACGCAGATAGCAATCTTATAATGCAATAACTATTGAGTTATTTGATGGCCAAGATGCATTACACACATTTCAGTCCGATGTCAGTCTTCATTGCTTTGTGTTAAGACTTGATTGTCCGTTTGTTTTTGTATAGGTTGATACCTTGCCTCTTGCCTGTCATTTAAGATAATCTTGTTCAAAATCGCTTTCTGTGAGTTCAATTCAGTGTCCGTTTTGGGAATCAATGAGGACTGAAAAGCATGGACAGTATAATAAAGAGAATAGATACGTTCGATGTTGAAGTGCTCATACATGTGTAATTCAAAAACTGATCAGTGAAAATCAGCCCAAGCATATCAACCTAAATGTTATAGTAATATGGTTTCAATCATGTCAATCAGACCATTTCTGATTTTGGTGGATTTGGGCCGCTACTGGTCTGAGGATTGCCTTCATGGGCTGCGCAAACTAGACTAAGACCGCATTAAGCCCTCTTTTTTATTTATTTATTTATTTTGTTTAATTTGTATATAATTTTCATTATTTTGAATAAAGATTGCCTAAAGTGTCAATTGACAATTAGGCGTCAACCGTCCTTCCCTTCTCTCAACATGGCAAGTTTCCTTTTTAGTGGTAGTTGCAATATGGTCCATAAACTTCTAATTTGTTTAATATGGTCCATGAATTTTACTTCAATGTGCTGTGTGATATCTGAAGTTTTGGTATGTGTTCAATTTAGTCTCTGAACAATATGAAAATGTTTAATGTTGTCATTCCGTTTATTCAACGGAAGGTCATGGCCAATTAAACAAATTAGAAGTTTATGAACCATATTGCACATTGGGCCAAAGTTCATGGTCTATTTGTATCATCATCCCTTATGAATTTACAATCACTTGATAATTTCTTATAAGAATTACTAAATTCAAACCATAATAAGTTTTCAAAATAGTATGAAATTGGTTGTTGTCTACCAACCAACATTTACAAGTCCTTCATCCCTTCTCGTGTCTCTCCCAGTCTCCCACTTGTCTTCTACAATTCACCTGAAAAATTAGTTTCTTTTGATTTTGACATTATCGACTTTTACCTTTTTGATAACACACACACATATATATAAAATTCTAGCATTCTACATCTGACATACTAAAATTTAAGGAGGACTCGAGTGAGAATAAGGTAGAATAGGAGTTGTTCCAAAAAAATAAATAAAGCATCCAATTGCGCGAGCAACATAAGTGTAGATACTACAGATGAATACCTAATCTTTTTGTAATGGCGGTTTCTAAACGCAGACCTACTTTTTATTTCGATTAGTAAGCAAGAGTTCTATTGGTCAATAGACAAAACTTATCTTTAATGGTGATGAAGAACTATGAAGAGAAGAAAGAAAATGCTATTTTTAAAGTTTAATAACTGAACCTCACTGGAATTCTTCATGGACGGAGTGTCTAAATAGCACTTTATCCCAGAATCGATAATAAGCAAACCTCCATGATCTAATAAAGGCTAACGGACCACAAAATACCCAGAAGCCAACCACGAGTCCAAGTGGTATGCCCATACGAAACCACTTCTTCTCGCTATCATCATTGTCACCATCATCATCTGGTTCACTTTGAGATGGAATACAACCCAATTCTTCTGTCCCGTTTGTGGTAACTGAGCAAGTTTTCTCAAGCAGAATCCCGCACAATCCAAAGTTTCCTCGGAAAGAACTTGGGGAATTTGATCCCAGCTGTGGTTCACACAATCCGGCATTGCCCTCAAAGGAACTCGCTGAAAATGTGAGAAATTGTTTGATCGCTGGGATGCATCCCACAAGCTTGTTGTATGAGAGGTTCAGCTTGGAAAGAAAATTCAGGTCTGAAAGCTGTGTGTGGGAATCGTCCCATTAAGGTTGTTCCATGAAAGGTCTAAGGACTCAAGCTGTCGTAAGTTTCCTAGGGATGAAGGAATTGGCCTCGAGAATGCATTCTTTGATAAGTTGAGGACATAAAGCGCTTTCAGATCACCTAGAGTATCAGGTATTGGACCTTCAAAACTGTTGCACGAGAAGTCGATTGAAGTGAAAAGAGTCAAGATTTTCACCAGCTCCACTTGCAGACCTTTGATGGTGACGCTTACTGTGTCTTGATAATAGAGTCCACTCAAGCGAAGGAATGAATATTGGATGATTGATGTCTACATTAGCCTTCATAGCCTCCCAAGTTGTGAGGCATCGAGCAGGCAGAATGCCGCTGAAATTGTTGGAAGATATGTCTACAATTTGAAGCTTCTCCCAAGTGCCATTTGTCTCTGAACATCCAACCCCTCCTTGGAACTTGTTGGATCGTAAAACAAGGACACGTAGACTTGCAACGCTCTTCAATTGACATGGAAACACATCATCAATCTGGTTGTTTCCGACATCTAAAACCTCCAGAGCTCTGCAATTTGCCAATGACTCTGGGAACTTCCCTTGTAGTAGATTATAGCTCAGATCCAAAGTCTTCAAACCACATGTTTTGGGGAAATTGACAATGCTTCCATCCAAGGCATTATTTCTCAGGTTTAACACCTTGAGAGACTCCATCACTAAGCAACCAGGAACATTTCCCCTCAAAAAATTATGAGATAGGTCGAGCACCTGAGATATTCAGCTTGCAAATTGATTCTGGGATAGACCCGTGGAAACTGTTATTGGACAGGGAGAAGAATATCGCCATAGAAAGGTTCACACCAATAGCAGGTGGAATGACTAAAGTGAAGAAGTTGCTCGAGAAGTCCATGTATGTGGCAGATGGTGGCAGCGGTAACATTTGTCCACGGAGCCTGTTCTTGTGGAGGTCGAGAACTGTAAGAGTAGAAGTAATATTAGGTGACGGTGTTTCAATATCATCCAGCAAATTGGATGAAAGATTGAGATACAGAAAATTTTGAAGCCCCCATATCCATTGCGGTATCTTGTCCTGAATCCAATTGCGAGAGAGGTCTAGATATACCAATCTGTGTTGCTCAGCGAGGAACTCTGGTAAAGTCGTCAACTGGCAAGAAGCCAACTTTAAAGTTGTAAGGTCAGGGAATGAAGACGCTTGGGAAGCAGTTTTTGTGGCATAAATGGAAAACTATTGTAAGAAAGATCCAAATAAGAAAGATTTCTCAGCTGCTGAACCAAATTAATGTGGAATGAGCCACTGAAATTATTGGAAGAAAGTGAGAGGTACTTGAGCCCTCGGAATTCCCATACAGACTTTGGTAGCTCTCCTCCTATATTGTTGTTGCTCAAATCAAGCGTATCCAGTTCGTGCGATGTAGCATTAGAAAATGCATTCACTTGACCAGAAAATTGGTTGTTGGAAAGTTGAAGCTTCTGAATCAATGGAAGTGCGAACAGAGATGAAGGAATATTTCCTTTCAGTAAATTGAATCGCAGATCGAGAATAAGAAGACTCGAGAGATATTTCCATTCGGTCAAATTAATCGGACCAGTTAGACTATTGTGGGACAAAGTGATTTTTGTCAGATTCTTGGACTTGCTGAGTGATGGAATTGAACCAGTAAAATTGTTGAATGAGAAATCCAAAAGAGCCAGTTGCACTAGATTGGTGAAAGAGCTTGGGATATTTCCACCCAAGCTGCAATTCATCAATTCTATTCTTGACAGATTTCTGAGATTACCAATTGAATATGGGAGCCTCCCGGAAATATTTGTGAAACTAAGAACCAGTGTCTGAAGAGAACCATTTTCCGGAAATTCTGGCAAAGAACCCTGAAGAAGCTGGTTAACTGATGGGTCAAGGGTCTGAAGTGTTTGTACCCGGAAGATTTTTTGAGGGAATACTCCTTGCAGGCCACAAGAACTGAGATGCAGAGTTGTTAAATTGCCGAAGAGGGCAAATAACTCTGGGACGGTGGTAGACAGATTATTGCCGTCCAGTTTAATCACTGACAGAGAATGAAGATTCACGAGGGAAGAGCAAGACTCAAGGGGACCTGATAGATTACAATTTATCATGCTCAACACTTGAAGTTTCGGCAGTGAAGAAGACAGGGCATTGCACCATTCATTGCCCGTAGCAGACACGTCCACTCCGTCAAGGTACAACTCTCTCAGCTCGCCAAGATTCTGAACAAGCATCTTTAGATTCGGATTCTCGAGTTTCAATGAAGTGAGCCCAGGAAAATAAAGCATGGATACATCAAGAGTAACCAACCTTGTCAAACGTGATATTCCAATGGGAACCTGTCCTGTGAAGCCCGCATTTGAAAGATTCAGGTACACCAAATTGGTGAGATTACTGAACCCAGATGGGATCTCCAGTGACTGGAAGCGGTTGAAGGCCAAATTCAGCCTCCGAAGATACTTGAGTCTGAAAAGACCTGATGGGTCGTTAAGTCCACCAGCAATACTCTCGTTGCTCAGATCAAGACCCGTAACTTGGCCACCTTCGCAGGTCACGCCATCCCAAGAATCATTGCTCTGTGGCCATCTGACCAATTTCGAGGACAAAGAAGCAGTGAGGTTGAGGCTATTCTTCAATTCCAGCAGCAGAGATTTCTGATCGCCGGCGAGACACTGCCCCGAAACCAAAATCCTGCCTATGCTGAAGGGGTTGGTTTGCGCGAGTATTAAGACCAGCCATAGGAGGAGCCAAATCCTCATTTGTTTCGAGCAGATCTGGACACTCCTGTAATTGAGAGAACCAGCTGCTCTGAGTTCAGGAAACCGAAAGCCCATGTTGCGGCTAGCGGGAGGAGGAGGAGGAAAACAGGGGACGGTTCAGAGTGGGAACACGAGGAACAGTCAAAGTAAGCGCCTGCCGGAGGGGACGACTTTGTCAAATGTATCTACAAATCTAATAGTAAAATTAGCACCTTTTTTTTTTTTTTTTAAACACACACACATACATATATATATATATATATATATGTGTGTCGCGACCTACCCTCGGGGGGAGGGAGCAGGTTTAGGGCGACCTACCCCGGGGGAGGGAGCTTTGCGTTATTGCTTTTCTGCACGCGCCCTAACGCCCATGATTCGACGCGCTTCTCCCGGCAGCCCATACCCCGTGACGTTGGGATATTTTTATGAATTTTGCACAAAATGAGTATCTACTAGCCTATTGGGGTCGGCTAGAAACCAAGTGAGGCATGGGAGCGTGCCTCACTTTCCTAAAAAACTGAGTCTAGGTTCGGGGACTTGATTACACTAATTAACCAATTAGCCTTTTCTACCTAATCTTGTTCATTTTAACAAAATGATTTTCATCAGGCAGTTTAGATCGATTTCATACCTATCCGCTAACATAAGAGGTGAAGCATGCGGGTGCACAATCAATAAAGTAATAATTATACCTACCAAGATCCTATTTTGCCCTAAAATTAAACATGTGCAAATTAAACATAAGACATGCAAATTAAATATACGATAAAAAAACAACATACAAGAAAATAAAGGCTTAATTACACTAAAGGGGCAATACATAGCAATTCCTAACCAAACCTTATCATTTTTGGATTTTCGAAATTTTTAATTTAATTTAATTAATTTTTTTTAACTTTTAATTAAAATTAAGAAAAGGCGAAATTTTTAATTTTTTCTGAGTTTTTTTGAAATTTCAGAAAACTTTTTGAATTTTTATCATTTTTTTTTTGAATTTTTTGAATTTTTTTTTTCGATTTTTTTATTATTTTATTATTTTTTTAATTTTTAATATATATTTAATACTTCAATAAAATGGGTTCGGACCGGGTAAACCCAACCCGACCCGTAGACCAAACCCAAACTGGATTCAACACTTTTGGATTTAAAAAAAAATTCATTTTAAATTTTTTATTATATTAAAAAAAAAAAAAACTCTTTTCATTAGTCTTTTCTCACTGCACTCCCCTCCGCCATTTGCTTCTGCGATTCCTCTTTCCCGAAGCCCCTTTTTACTTTCTTTTCCCTTTTACTTTCTTTTTCCATATTTTTTTTGCTTTTCATTTCTTTCTTTACTTTTCGTTTTCTTTTGTTTCTTCTTTTATTTTACCTTTTTTTTTTTGTCTTCTTCTCTACACGTTCTCCCTTCAGGCGTCGTCTTCTTCCCCACGCCTTTCTTCTTTGCAACTTCATCTTATTCTTTCTTTTTCGTTTGTTTTTTTTATATTAATAAAAAATAAAATAAAAAAAAAAAAAAAACAAAAAGACCAGACGCTAAACCACTTTTTTACGGACACCGCGCGGCTCCACCATCGCTCCAGCCACAAGACCCAACTCAAACAACAACGCCCAACCTCAGCGACCACAACAATCAAAGAAAATAACCATGCCAAAACTAACATTTTCGATACCAAATTTTCGCCAAGCAAAATGGGTATGCTAACGTGGAAGAAGCGCCGTCTAGGACGGCCTTAAATCACAGACCCGCCGAAGGAAGGTAGTTCCGCTGGAGGACCTTCCGGCGATAGCTCAAAAGATGGTAGACATGCCACGGAATCACAATAAAATACACACACAAAAAAAGACAGCAGAGACGTGGGTTCAACAATACAAAGGTAAACGTCAAACTAGATTATAGAACATCAAAGACTTCGGCCATTTAATCAGGCATTTTATCAAACACCTAAGACGCGGTAACTAGGGGGTAAACATAGATTCAATCGGGGCTCGATTCAGGCCAAGATCATCACATGATTCACAAATGCTATTTTGGATCGACTGGGAACAAGTTTATCAGCATCTATCTTGAGTTTAAACCAAAATGACAAGTCTCGGCCATAACACCAAACACAAACGGAATTTGCATTAAGCACTACAAAAAGCACACATATGCTGTGTGAGGAATGAACACGAGCACAACGGAGTTTTGGCGGGGATGGGTTTAAGACTCGTCGGCTAACCAGTCGACCACACAGCTTCAGCCCGACGCCCCACCAAAAACAGGGTGTACGTACTGGGAATGACCCACTCGTTTCGAAAGGAGCCGCGGTGGATGACGCACTCTCGGGCACGACGGCCGGTGACGGCCCAGCTGTCCTTCGCCCCGCTCTCTCCCTTTGGCTCGCCCTCTACCCTCTCGAGCTCTCTCTCCGGTCTCTTCTTCCTAGTCACTCTTCTGTTTTTCTCTCAATGCTTCACTCCGCCTCTCCGCGTCCTGTCTTCTCTCGTTTATACCCGGCCGGCAAGCGCGCATGGCCTGCGGCTACCCGCCTTGCCGGCCCGAACTGCCCCTCCGACCCAGCGGATCATGCTGGTCGCCTGTAATCCGATCCCCGCTCCCGATCGCTGCTCCATTTTCTGTTCTCTCGAGGTCTTTTCAGCGAAGACCAGCAGAGGGGGAAAAGCTGGGCACGACCGAGCCGAGCCGAGGAGAAAAGAAGAGGGAGATGGGCCGTGCGTGGGCCATGCGAGGGAGAAAAGAAGATGGGCCGCACAAGGGCCTGCACGTGGGGAAAAAGAAAGAGAGAATGGAGCTCTCGTTTTCGTTTTTTTTTTTGTAATTACTCAATTTTTTTGTATTTTCTTTTGTTTTGTTGTTTTTTTTTTTTAGTGGCTAATTTCTAATCTTGCACACAATTAAGTCTTAAATAAAATAGTAAAATTTGGTGTCAACAAAGTGAGCAAAATTATATATATATTACAAGAAGGCACATAACTGTTTGTAAGTTATTAATGAAATAATATTTTACCATTCACAAGCTCAATAGTAATATATAGTATCGTAAGTGGTAAGCTATTAGAACATTGACAATCGAAAGTGCCCAACATAGTTGCACAATCAAGTTAATTTACTTAATCAATAGGTAGCAAGTCGGACGATTAAGTACCGTTATTTAAAAATTTATGGATGGTGTTACAGGTCTACTATTGAATGAAAACTATTCTATGTGGGTCAAACGGAATGTTGGACACTTCTTTGTGATCCTTAGACGACTCATCATGACCCAAAATGAGTACAGGTTTCCATGGCATTTTCTTCGGTCCCACTGTACAGGGCATTTTATGTGATAGCTACTTTGCAATCTTCTTTGTTTAATAATTTCCAGGCTACAAAAGAGGATAAACTTTTGGACAATTTTGGTTGTGAAACACAAGACGGAACACTGTTCCATGCTGCTGAATTTGTGTAAGAGTTGCCGATTGTAAAACCCCTGTTGGTCACAAAGATTGACCGGTGACTTGCTTGGTCTGTAAGTTAGAAACTTTCAATCAGCTTTTTATTTTATTTTTTATTTTATTTTTAAAGTACCGACTTTATTTGATTCTTTGAAGTTAATGATTATTCTATAATTTACCATCATTTATTTTCTTAAGCTACAAGCCTGTTAAAGTTACAAATTTTCAAAACAAAACTACCAACCTTAATTTGAGTAGCTTAGCAACATTTATCTTATTTTTCCAATTTAACAACCATTTCAATAGTTTATGAAATTTAATCAAGTCAAATACAAACATGATAAGCTTACACATAAGAGTTTATTATTTTTTTTTTTTAAAAGTTTAGTAGCTTTAGGTTGTAGATTATCGAATTAATTGTTGATTAATAAATAATCATATAGAGGTTAGTAATTGAGTTAAATAAAGTTAATAATTTCATAAAAAGGCTATAAGTTTAAATTCCATTGATAAATTATGGTTAATAGTTGGTAAGGGTTTGTTTGGTAATTGGCTAATTCTTCACAATTCATGTTCTTTTGTTTTCCGAACAAAAAAAAGAATGGAATTTCGTTTAATAATGTCAACTAATTTTTTTCTACTCTTGGGAAACGATCAATGGTCAAGGAATAGAGATTTGGAACAGAATCAAAAAGTTGAAAAAAGGTTACTTTTTCGTTTTTGGAAACAATTCTAGAAACAAGCCATTTTCTTTTCTTTTCTTCTTCTTCCACCTCTAGCCGGTTGCTCGAGCCGGGTGATGGTCGACCGGCTAGAGACATGGTCCGGTAACCTTGTCGGCCCTTGGCGAGATCGGGCTTCGCTCGACTATGGCGAGGCTCCCGAGGCCAATGAGGTCGTCGGCTCTCTTCTTTGGCCAGTTGGTGGCCATCACTAAGCGTTGGCAATTGGCAAGAGGAGGAAGAAGAAGAGAAGAAAAAAAGAGAGGATGTCGCAACCAAAATTTTGGGTGAACCACCTAGGGTTTGGCTAATGGATTACTAAGTCTAAACTTAGCTTGAGCTCTCCCAAGTCCATACCAATCCACAACTGAGGTTCAAGTTCTTAACATGCAATTGATTTTTAATTAAGAGTTGCCACTAATTTATTTTTGGTGGATCGATTAGAAACCCAAGTAAAATAATTGGAGATTTACTTTACTCCTACGAACTAGAGATTGTGAGTTCGGAGACTCTGATTACGCGCTAGAGATTTCTCTAACGCCCTTTCTACCTTTCTCTTTTATTTTTAATTTTTTTTTGCAGGCAGTTTGAATTGATTTTAAATCTATCTCCCTAACATGTGAGGTGATCATGCGGGTGCGCAAACCACCAATTTAACACCCAAGAAAGCAATGAATAAATCACAGGACTTACCTCATGGCAACGAAAGCATTGCAATGTTAGAATCGGAATTCACATCAACAGTTCTAGATATGATTTAATTAACACGTAATTTTTTTTTTTCACTTTATTTAACAAGAATCATGCTTTATGCAATGCGGGCTACTAATTTAACATGAAATGATATGACATGGCAATATTACCTAAACTATATAACATAAATAAGCATGCAGTCTATTATAAAGAAATGCAATAATTAAATGCAATATAAATTAACCTAATGACATGCAATTTTTAATTAAATGAACCTAGTAACAATCACTAAATGACGTGCGTTTCATGAACCTAATCCTACATGACATGCACATGATTTTTTGTATTTTTTTAATGAAAATTCGTAATTAAAATCGCTAAAAAAAAAAATCTAACTAAAAAAAGTGAGATATTTCAAAAGATATTATCTAACCTAGATACTATCTAAACATGCATTTAAAAAAAAAATCTATCCATCCTATATGCAATCAATTCTAATCTACATGGAATGCAAATGCAACTTTTTTTTGGATTTTGGGGATAAATAAAACAATTAAAAGATAAAACACCAAATCATCCACGATCATTAAAGATGTTATCCATCATTCGAATTTAGATTCAAACTTGATTATTTCGCTTATAAAATCGATAAATTGATCTTAAGCCTTAAAGATCAAGATATCAATTTTTACTCCCGCGTGATTAATTATTCCATCTAAACCCTATAGATGGAATAAAAATTGTGATGCGATTTGCGATTTGAAGTGGTACATCGGGAATTTCAACCATGCATCGAGAAATATAAATAAAGAAAACAAAATATTAAAAATAAGATAAGATAAAATAAATCTACCTAATAAAATAAAATCTCTACCTAAATTTGAATTTTTT
>CM024526.1:13879534-13932434 GCA_014182385.1 Eucalyptus viminalis
AGCACGCTCTCGAACAACCGTAACGTCTTCCTTTTATACTCCTTTATGCCATCATACCCTTTGGCACTTCCCAAAGGAATTCTTCCAATCTTTCCGTTGGACAGAATCAATTAGGAAGATCATTCGAGCTATTTAAGGAACATGTCAATAGCCCATCAATCCTGCTCGCCCATACAATCAGGATCTCGGTTTCCATAAGTAGAACTTTCCAAGAATACTTCGCCAATCATTGGATCCTTAATCAATCTTGATTCGAATAAAGGAATCCGTTATGTCATATCCAGCCAAGAGATCTTCTCCAGTCGATAAGGCTAAATCCTTAATGAAGCACTTAGTTCTGGACAGCCTTTCTTCAATGGATTAGAAATTGTCACTGAGAATAGACTTTAAGGCTTGAGTCGGCTGTCCGGAAGTCTTCAGACTTTGAATAGTAGAGTCTGCAAATCTTTAGACTAGATTGATAGAAACGTTTTGTCGCATTTCAAAATATTCCAGAAGGAATTCTCCAACAATCTCCCCATTTTTGATGGTGACAAAACTTTCTTGTAGATTTGAATAACTTTGACCTGCAAAACATGACTCAAGCAATATGGATATCTCATAAAGATTAATGACTTAATGATAACACTATAATCTGCAACCACAGAAAATAGGTTAGTCTTGCATGTAAAACCATCCATAAGATATCAATAATACTTAATATAAAAGCAGCAGTCAAATAAATCCACACTACATTCAGTCCTTATCCGGACACACAAGTCAAAGCAAACTAAAAATTCAAACAAGTTGAAATTCAAACAAGTTGAGTTCAAACTAAAAATTCAAACAAGTTGAGTTCAAAGTTGTTTCAAAGCTTGCATCTCTCCCCCTTTTTGTCATCATAAAAAAGGTTGAGATAGAATGAAGTCAAATTTGCTTGGGAACGCGAACAAGCTGGAAATCTCCCATAGACTTAACGATGCCTTCCAGCTTTTTCAAGTCTTCCCTTAAATGAGCCACCTCTTCTCTTTTAGCATTGGCTTGAATTTGAGTAGAAAGGGCTTGAATCTGATCAGACAAGGAAACGGAAGAAACTTGTCCAGCATTCTTCAAGTTCTGAACTTTGCACTCCAAAGCATATATCTGACCTCGCATTTCCAAGAGAACATCAAGAATTTTGTGAAAATCTGCTGTATTATCAGTCTGCGTACTAGCTTCAGCACGGTCTGATGGAGTAAAGGCAGACGATGGTATATCAGCATAATTATGCAGATTTGGCGATGAAGCATCATGACCCTCCTTAGGAAATTGAGAGGCATAAATGTCCTCTGGATCTACTGGAGAACGACTGACTCCTTCACTGGTAATAGGATAGGAGGTCGTTCCTCTTTGCTCCTTATCTCCCCCTGTTTCCATGGCTTCAAGTGGGGAATAGTGTTTTTCATGCTCTTCTTCCTTTTGATTTGCTCTCTCTTCTTCTTCTTCTTCTTCTTCAAATCTCTCCTCCTCTGCTTTTCTTCAACTTCTCTCTCCTCTTCTTCTTTTCTCTCTTCTACTTCTCTCTCTTCTACTTCTTTCTCTTCTTCTTCTCTTTCTTCTTCTGCTTTCTCTTCTTCTCCTTTCTCTTCTTCTTTCTCTTCTTCTTCTGCTTCTTTCTGCTGTCTTTCTCTCTCCTCTACTTCTTTCTCTTGTCTTTCCATTGATTCTGGAACAAAACGACTTAGCTTCTTCAAAGCTATAGCAGAAATGGTGAGGTCATCCTCATCATCTTCATCCTTAATGATGAGAGCTCTTCTCTTTTTGGATGAAGCAACCATTGGCTCATTCCCTTTTCTTTTTGCTGCAGAAGAAACTTGATGAGTTTTGATAGGGGTTTTCTCCTTAAATTTCTCCAACGCCTTGTCAAGTTCTTTCAAACGCATTTTCAACATCATTTTCAGTCCTACCACCAGTTTGTCACACGGTCGAACACAGAGAATTTGTGGAGGCTGAATATTCAAATGTCTGAATATCTTTGACACTAGACCTTAATAAGGAAGTTGTCCATTGTCCTTCACCATTACTCTATACATGTGGAACATAATGGTGTGAGGAAGAGAAAACTTTTTCCCAGCATTGATGGCGTACATCAACTTTGCCTCTGAGTTTGAAACATCGGTCTTGGAAGTTGATTTCGGTCTGAGGCAATTGATCACAATCTTGTGAAGTAGAATGTTGTTCGCACGCATCCTTGAGTAGGAAATCTTTTCCTCTATCCTTCTGTCTTTAACAAGTTCCAATGTTGCACAAGCAATAGAGACATTTATAGGTTGATAGCTTCCTCTCTCAACCCCAATCACATCCGCCAACATATCCGCATCAACCACAAAGTCCTGATCTCGGACACTAAAAGATATTCTATTCGTATCCAAGAAACTAAGATTTGAATAGAAATATGCAGTTAATTGAGCATAACCCTCTGTAGTGTCAGAATAGAACTGTTCTAGTTGAAGAAAACTGAACTTTTCCCTTAAGTTCACATTCACAGCATCCAGGAAATCAAAATCCACACTCTTAGGATTTATCACCCCACGTTTCAACAATTTGGAGTATAGATCCTTCTGTTCCTTTGATCTAAACAAATATGTCCTCTTTCCTTGAATTTCCGCTGCAACACCCATTCTCGATTGAAATTGGCTGTACAGTTTATCATCATCATTTCCATATGTTGGATTAAATCCCCCAACACGCGGATCACTTAAAATATTTGCAAGGGCTTCTTCTACCATCCCCTTAGGAGCAATTCCCAAATCTTCCATTTTTCGCAAAAAGATGTACTCATTCCCATATCCCTTGTCCTTAAGGAACTCACCAACGTAGTTCAAAGGAGTACCAATATTCTTTAAAGCACGGTAAAGCTTATAAATAAAGTTGGGCTTTTGAACTCTTACAAGATCAGCGTCTTCAATGATTTCTTCCTCTTGTTGATGACCCACACCCTGTGGACTAGTTGGTGGAGAATGACGATATTGAGAATGTTGCGGCCTCTGTTGTTGAGATGGTAACTCCTTTTCCTCGGTGAGATCGAAGTGAGTAGGCCCCTCACTCATTCGCCGTGGTCTCCTGCTTGCACTCCTCTAAGACTTTCTTGAAAACGACATCTTTCTTTGTCTTTGAAAGATTCTTTGCTTGACTTTCCCAAGAAAAGTGACAACTTTTTCGAAGATTAAACAAGGGAGGAAGACAAGAATGGAAGATCGATACTTTTTAGGGTTTTGGAGTTAAGCGGAGAGAAACCGACTGTATATAGCCCAGTCGAAAGATAAAATCCCAAACGTCATAAAGGAAAGTGAAAAGATGCATTTTTAATAATAACTACCTCTTTGAAAAACAAATAACTGCCAAATTTTTTTTTTTGAAAAGGTAAAATTGTATTTTTCACCAAAATTGAAGATAGCATAAATCAATTATAAATGATCGTACCTTTCCGAGATTTAAAAGAGAATAACTTACGGTCAAGACCCATGATTGTCTGAGTCTGAGAGTCTGAGAGTCTCTAGACTTTAACTTCTTCAAGCTTCAAGATGTTGAGTTTAGAACGGATGATTTCAAATTGATTTTTCTCCAAAGGCTTTGTAAATATATCCGTTAGTTGATTCTTCGTGTCAACAAACTGAATCGAAGCTTCTCCATTTTGAACATGATCTCTAATGAAGTGATGTCGAATCTCTATATGCTTTGCTCTTGAGTGAAGAATTGGATTTTTGCTAAGATTGATTGCACTGGTGTTGTCATAGTTAATCTCCGTGCATGAATCTTCAATTCCAAAGTCTCTTAGCTGCTGTTTTATCCACAGAATTTGTGAACAACAACTTCCAAGAGATACATACTCTGCTTTTGCTGTAGAAAGAGCTACTGTATTTTGCTTTCTTGAAAACCAAGATACTGTCCTGTTTCCAAGTAACCGACAGGTACCCGAGGTGCTCTTTCTATCAACTCTGCAACCGGCTAGATCTGCGTCTGAGTATCCAAGAAGAGTAAAGTCTCCCTTTTTGGGATACCATAGGCCGATACTTGAAGTTGAAGCAATGTATTTGATAATACGCTTTGCAGCACTTAGATGAGATTCTTTAGGGTCTGCTTGAAATCTAGCACACATGCAAACACTAAATAAAATGTCAGGTCTAGAAGCAGTAAGATAAAGAAGTGAACCGATGATACTCCTGTATAGCTTCTAGTCAACTTTCTTTCCTCTTTCATCTTTGTTTATCTTCAAGGAACTTGACATTGGTATATCAGTCTTTTTGCAATTTTCCAGTCCAAACTTTTTGACAAGATCATTAGCATATTTTTCCTGATGAATAAAAGTCTATTCCTTCAATTGTTTCACTTGAAGTCCAAGAAAGAAGATTAGCTCTCCCCTCATGCTCATTTCAAATTCATCCTGCATAGACTTAGAGAATTTCTTGCACAGACTTTCATTAGAGGATCCAAAAATAATATCATCAACATATATTTGAACAAGCAAAAAACTTTTACTTTCTCTTTTAATAAACAAGGTAGTGTCTACTTTACCTTTAACAAAACCATTTTGTATTAAAAACTTACTTAGCCTGTCGTACCAAGCTCGAGGTGCTTGCTTTAAACCATACAAGGCCTTTTTTCAGTATGATTATTGAGTCTGGCTTCTTTGGGTCTTCAAACCCAGGTGGTTGTTCCACATAGACTTCCTCATGGATAAACTCATTTAGGAATGCACTTTTGACGTCCATTTGGAATAACCTGAAATTCTTATAACAAGCAAAAGCAAGTAATAATCGAATTGCTTCTAACCTTGCTACTGGTGCATAAGTCTCATCATAGTCTATCCCTTCTTCTTGCGTATATCCCTTGGCCATGAGTCTTGCTTTATTTCTTACGACTTTTCCTTTCTCGTTCATCTTGTTCTTGAAAACCCATTTAGCTCTAATAATAGATTTACCTTTTGGTTTAGGAGTCAATTGCCAGACATCATTAATGCTGAATTGTCTGAGTTCTTCTTGCATAGCTTCAATCCAGCTTTCATCAGATAAAGCTTCCTCTATGCTTTTGGGTTCTATTTCAGAAATAAGAGTCACAGCACTCGACTCTTCGCGCCTTTTGGATCTTGTGCGAATTCATTCATTAATGTCGCCAATAATGAGATCTTTGGGATGACTAAACTTATGCTTCCAGTTGCTGGTTGATTTGTCAAGATGATGATCACTTCCTTCATTTTGAATCTTCAATAACCACTTGTTGCTGGTCTTTCAGAGTCTGAGTTGCTTCTTGAGATTTAGACTTTGTAGAGTCTGGAGTAGGTTCAGATTCTTCAAGATGAGTCTGAATAGATTCATTTTGCATAGAATCTTGGTATTTGACATTCATTGATTCCTCCACAGATTGACTCTTCTTGTTATAGACTTTGTAGGCTTTGCTTGAGGTAGAATATCCAAGGAAGATACCTTCGTCTGATTTTTCTTCAAACTTACCAACTCGATCATTTGCATTTTTCAAATATAAAGCATTTGCACCCGAACACCTGAAAATATGAAACAATAGGCTTCTTTTCTTTGAATAATTCAAAGGGGGTCTTTTCCATAATAGGCCTTAGAAAAACTCTGTTGATTAAATAACATGCTGTAAAAATTGCTTCAGCCCAAAAACGTGAAGATATATTACTTTCAATTAAAAGAGTTCTAGCCATTTCTTGAAGCGATCTATTCTTTCTTTCCACAACTCCATTTTGCTCTAGAGTATATGGAGAGGAGAACACATGCTGAAAACCAGATTCATCACAGAATTTTGTAAAATCTTGATTTTCAAATTCACCTCCATGGTTTGTTCTTATACTAGAAATAACATACCCTTTTTCATTTTGAACCTTTTTTACAAACTTTTCAAAATAAGAGAAGGTTTCAGACTTACTTGCCAGGAAATATACCCAAGTAAATCGTGAGTAGTCATCCACAATTACTAGGTAATATTTCTTACCTCCAATGCGCTGGGTTCTGGTTGGTCCAAAGAGATCCATATGCAGAAGCTGCAGTACACGATTAGTGGAAACTTGATTTATTGGTTTAAAGGAATTTCTTACATGTTTTCCCAATATGCAAGGTGTGCATAGATTAGACTTTTGGTATGACAGATTGGGTAAACCACAAACAAGTTTCTTTGCTGAAATTTTGGCTATTTGCTTCATATTAACGTGCCCAAGCTTTCTGTGCCATAGGTTTGCTTCGTCTTGAATTGAGATAAGACATTGCGATTCATCTGGTTTCACATCCAAGAGGTAGATATTTCCATGTCTTCGGCCCATGAATGACTGAGTAGAATCTTTATTGATTCCTGAACAAATTCCTTCTTGAAAGTTGATTTTGAAACCAGTATCACACAACTGACTGATACTGAGCAGATTGTAATTAAGTCATTCCACTAGGGAAACGTTGCTTATTGTGAGGTTTCCAATCTTTACAGTTCCAAATCCCACAATTCTTCCTTTGCTGTTTCCTCCAAAAGAGACTTTTCCACCATTTACTTGAACGAGCTTTATGAAGCAATTTGAATCTCCCGTCATATGTCTTGAGCATCCACTATCTAGATACCATTTTACCTTTTTCTTGATAGTGACCTGCATTTAAAGAAAAGACTCAAACTTTCTTTGGTACCCATATTTTCTTGGGTCCATTGGTATTAGTATGATATGCAGTATTTGCCCATACTTTCTTAACGAGGCTTTCGAGACCATAGGACACTCTTTTTCAAAATGATCTGCACTATTGCACTGTGAACATCTGAGAGCATTTCGACATATTGGTTTTACAAAAGCCTTTTTGAAATGATTTTTGTAAGCATCTCTTGTAGGTCTTTGCTTAATTCTTTCCTTTACTTTAGGAAAATCAATTAAAGGAATTGTTTCTTTTGTCATTCCTAAACCAGATTTATTGAAATAAGGTCTTTGTGCTTTGAAAGAATTTTCTCAAGTTTCTCAAATCCTAATGAAAATCTTTTTGAAACATTTGACAAGTCATTTTTAAAAATGCATTTTCTTTTAAAAGATTGTCTTCACTTTCTTTAAGAGTGGAAACATTCATGTCTAAACATTTCAACTTTTCTTTCAAAACATTTTCCTGTTGTTTTAATGTAGATTTTTCCTTTTTAAGTTTGGAAATCCTTTTAAGAGAAGTCTTAAGACTAAAACACAGCTCATCAATGTACCTATAAACTTTAACAGGAATTTTAAAGTTACTTACCTTAAATTCACTGTCTGAGTCTGAGTCTATTACGAGTTTGAGTCTGAATCTGATTGTGCCATCAGACATATATTGGCATAATCATCATCACTTTCTTCACACTCTGTGTCACTCTAGGTTTCTACTTTAAGAGTTTTTCGATACTTTTCAGCTTTTCCTTTCTTCTTTCTCAGAAAGGGACAGTTGGGTCTGATGTGTCCCTTTTTCTTACATTCAAAGCAGATAACATCTTTGTTTGATTCATTATCATCAACAGACTTGGTCTGCTACTTTTGAAAACTCGGTTTCTTTGGATTGAATCTTTTTTTCCTTTTATGTTCAACTTTCTGAATCTTCTTATCATAAGAGCAAGCTCCTCATCATCCATATCGTCTTCAGAGTCTGTGACATCAGAATCATCATTGGATTTTAATGCAATGGATTTCTTACCTTTAGGATCTTCATCTTCATTGATTCGCTCCACTTCATAAGACGAAGAATTCCAACCAACTCATCGACGAGATAGTGGCATGATTCTTTGTGTCTCTCTTATTGAGGTCTTTATATGATTCCAATCCTTGGAGAGTCCACGCAGTAGCTTGTTTACCTTCATGGGATTAGAAATTGGTTGATCTTGATTTTCAAGACCATTCACGATTTCTGTAAAACGGCTAAACATGTCGCTTATAGATTCTCCTGATTTCATTTTGAAGGCTTCGTATTGACCGAGGAGAATGTTGATTCGGTCTCCTTCACTCGATCTGTTCCTTCATAGGTGATATGTAATCTATCCCAGACTTCTTTTGATGTAACATAAGAAGATATTATGTTATATTCAGTAGGTGACAAAGCACAATATAAAGAATAAATTGCTTTTGCATCAAGAGCTTGTCTCTTGATTATCTCTTCCTAAGTCACTTCACTAGACTCAATAGCTTCTTTTCCTCTATCTGAGACAAATGCAGTTTTAGGAGTGATTCCTCTTTCCACGACATCCCATTCCAGAGGATCCTTTGATCTTAGAAACGCTTTCATCTTGTTCTTCCAGATGTTGTAATCATTTCCATCAAAGTAAGGTGGTCTGGTATTGCTTTGCCCTTCCACCAGCCCTAGAGCTAGCATACTAGCCATGGATCTTTAACTCTAAAGTAAGACACTTCAAACAAAGTGAGTACACAGGCTCTGATACTAATTGATATAACTAGTATAAGTACCTAGAGGGGGGTGAATATGTGTAAAAACAATTTTTTCGAGATACGTAAGCAATACTGGGCAGACTATAGAAAAGAAGCTCTCCTTTAGTTAATGAAACGAACTAAGATCAGAGTAAAACAGAGAGTAGGGAAGAGAAAATTGAACACAAGGATTATAGTGGTTCGGCTTATTCAAAGCCTACGTCCACTATTTTGCACTGACAGCCCACTGGCTGGATTTCACTATGAACAAAAGAGATGTTACACCAATGCTTTCCCTTGATTCCACAGTGTTAGATGTTCTACCACACTTCCTCAAGGTATCTCGAAATATAGACTCTCTTTTGTGTACAAGATTTCGCTTAGTAAATGAATTGACTACAAATCAAGGAGCTTCAGACTTTGGAATTCTTCTATCATGCACGCTTTCGAACAACCGGAACGTCTTCCTTTTATACTCCTTTATGCCATCATACCCGTTGGCACTTACCAAAGGAATTCTTCCAATCTTCCCATTGGACAGAATCAATTAGGAAGATCATTCGAGCTATTTGAGGAACATGTCGATAGTCCATCAATCTTGCTCGCCCATACAATCAGGATCTTGGTTTCCATAAGTAGAACCTTCCAAGAATACTTCGCCAATCATCAGATCCTTAATCAATCTTGATTCGAATAAAGGAATCCGTTAGGTCATATCCAGCCAAGAGATCTTCTCCAGTCGATAAGGCTAAATCCTTAATGAAGCACTCAGTTCTGGAGAGCCTTTCTTCAACGGATTAGAAACTATCCCTGAGAATAGACTTTAAGTCTTGAGTCTGGTAGTCCGGAAGTCTTCAGACTTTGAATAGTAGAGTTTGCAAATCTTCAAACTAGACTGATAGAAACGTTTTGTCAGCTTCAAAATATTCCATAATGATTTCTCCAACACTTTCCACGAAAGAATAACAAAAGAAATATATGTATATATATTGTTGGAGCCTGGACGTTCTGGAAAATTGGATGGTGTCATTGGGCCCAAGGCATGTCAAAGCTATTGGTGGGGTATTGGACAACGCATTTGCAAATCGCTTGCATTTATCCATAACAGTTCTACTACAAAATATAAGTTTTATATATATACACGTAAAATCCAAATGTGTTAATTAAATCAATATAATTTTTTCGATCCAGAAAAATTATTTTAATATAATTTCAAATTTAAAGAGTTGAAACCTTTATGAAATAATGTGCATCCAGACATAAATATTTTCCAAACATCAATTCATCATGTCCTTATGGTGTGGTAGTTTGACCCATATCTTGTCACAGTCACAAGCATGTATTAATAAAATAAAATAAAAAACAAACTTAATACATTTCTTCTAAATTAAGATATCGCTATCTCAAGTAATTTCATAAAAAAATCACCAATAGGCGAAGTGAACTCAAAAATTAATTTCAAAAAACTACAATGCAAGATATTTAATTTGTCGGTCTTGCTCTTTAGAAAATTGGGAAAAAGATGAAGAAACCAAACAAAAAAGTAGCAAATTAGTGAACCTGTGCTGAGTCTTTTATATCATATTTTGTTTCATTTCTTCTTTGTTTTGTTGAGAAATGTAAAAGAAATTTGATGTCTAAAAGGGAATTGATACAATGGGACAATAATGGCGAGTTTGGTAACCATTCAACTCCCATAAACAATTTCTAATTAGAAATGATTTTTTTTTATTCTGTTCCCACGAACAATTTTTAAGTATTTTAAGCCGTTTGGTAACTATCTAAAATTTTATTCCTAGAATAAAATTGTGTTTGGTATCATTTTAAAAATTTCTAATCCAAATCATTTTCTTTTAATTTTTTAAATAATTTTATTACTTCTTTTTCTTTTTCTTTTTCTTTCTCTTCTTCTTCTTCTTCGAGGGTTGTCGGTCACTAGTTGAGCCTTGGCTGGGCAATCGGCCTCGCCCAAATCTGGTGAGGCCGAGCTCACCTAGCTGCCGGCGAGGCTTGACCTCATGGTGGCTCGGCAAGCCTCATCGGTGGTCGCGGGAGGCCCAGGCGAGGCTTGCCTCGCTGGTCGCTAGGCGCGCCTCTGGTGACCAGCTGTAGTGGACGACATCAACAACAACTGTAACAATTGAAGAAGAAGAAGAAGAAGAGAGAGGAAGAAGAATAAGAAGAAAGAAGCGAAAATTAAAAAAAAAAAAAATGGATTGGCTTAATCCTGAAATTATTCTCAGGAACAAATAATCAACTTTTTTTTACTTCTCGACTCTATTCCAAGTTTACTTCCAGGATTAAAAAAAAAAAAAAATTGTTCCAGGAAATAAAAATCTTACTAAACAAATTTATGTTCTAAATCTATTCCTAAGAACAAAAGAACAAAAATTGTTACTATTTGGCAAGTTGCCAAATGCAGCCTAAGGAAATTGATCTTATGTGAGTAAGAGCAACAAGCGAGTGATCAAATTTTTAGCAAATGCCCTCGTGGGTTGAAAGAAAATATGACCTTTTTACATTCAGAAAAAAAAAAAAAAAAACGGGCTCCTCATATTTTATAGGTGTTTCTTTTGTACGTAAAATTTTCTCTATCCTGAAACAAATCCCCACAGGTAAAAAGACTTTGATTGTCTCTCTTTCAAATTTCAACTTCAACTTTCAAAAATTGATTTGTTGGAGTCCTTCAACCCACAGAACCTAATCTTTCTTCACCCGCCTCCAATTGTCAATTTTAGTGCCTCCTTATGAGCAGGTTTCCAAACATTCAAATCTATACCATATCAAGTAAAGTGAAAGTGCAACAGAAACTATGAATAAACTAAAAGTCACTCTGATCATATAGACATTGAGTTACATGTCAGCCCCACATATTGTTGAAATCTAGAGCGAGTACACAGTCCGATTCAACGAGAACCAGTTTGAATAAGTTTTTTAAGCTTTATTATTAAAGAAAAAGAAATCTGTACTCACAAGGCTTGTGATCAGGTCTATTCTACATATTTATAGGAAACCATACTCAAAAGGATCAATAATCAGCCTTTCAAGAAATTTATGTTTGGGAAAATTTATATGATATATTGAAGATGATAAAATAATCCGAGGCTACAAATATGTGCGATGGTTGAGTAGATCACGTGAAAGAAGTACAAGCCACTGTCATAATAGGGTGTCTAAAACTTATGATTTTTCTATTGCTAACGCATGAATTTTTGTCCGACAAATCATACATGCAATTATTGATTAAAATTCAATAAAATATAAATGAAAAAAAGAAATGAAATGAACGGAATAAATAAACAGATATAAATAAAAGAAAAAGAAAAGGGGTTTTTCGATCCTTCTCGAATTCGTTACATCCGGTTGAAGCTTCTTCATCTATCTCAGACCGGAGCCAGTTGCAGATGAACTCCGTTGGATGGATTTTATCACTGCCGAGCATCGCCATTAGAGATTCTCGTAATCTGCGTCTGATTTCTATCATCTTCGTCCTCCGTTGGAGGAAAATGGCGGTGACTGAAGCTTGATCCAAATTGAACTCTTCACTTCGAGCTCCTAATCATTAAATCGAGCACAAAAGAATTAAAAGCTGGTTTCCGATTTCGATTCGATCGATACCACTGATTTCTCGGTATCTTCTTGGATCACCAGTGCTCGTCTCAGTCCTCTCCAGTCACTGAAGAACCTCCGGACGGAGTTAAAAATAAAATCCTCGTCCGGCTCAGGAGCTCCGAGACGGCTACCTCTCTACGTTTCCAGCATCGTAGTCACGAGAAGTGCTCTGTTTGCCCTTGCCTTTTAGTCAAAATCGTTGGAGCACTCAGATTCAGGTTCCTTCCTTCATCACCGGCGTCGAAACTCATTGGTGACATTTCCAGGACCTCTTCCATCTTTTCTAATCATCAGTCCCGCTCAGTTATTGTTCTTATTCAAGGTCGTGAATCTATGCGAAAGCCAATCGTGTCTGAATTGATCTCTATAATTGTGAATGTCGTGCATTGCTTTGGTGTTAGTCTGGTCTTGAATACATGCTCGCTGTCATTTCGTTTTGTTCCTCAACCAGACCCTCACCACCCGTTTGCTAATTTGCCTGAATCAATCACGTGATGTGTAGTTGATGTCAAATAGAAACCGAGCTTAAACTGAGAACTAAAGGTCTGGATTAGATGAAGATCATCTCTAATTGAGTATCTATTTGCGACTTGAGACTGTTTTGATGATGCCGAGATGGTTTGGTTATGGATTCCTGTTTTGTAATCGCAACTGGATGCATATTGCCTGTTTGATGATACGTATGAACTGGAGTAATGTGGATTTGTTGTTGTTGTCGATCGACATAAGAACATATTGACATGATACACAGATAGCGATCTTATAATGCAATTGCCATGACGTTATTTGCTGGCCAAGATGCATTACATAGTGGTCTTCATTACTTTGTGTTAAGTTTTGATTGTTCATTTGTTCTCGTATAGGTTGTTACCTTGCCTCTTGCCTCTCATGTAAGATTTATTGTTTGGAATCGCTTTGTGAATTCAATTTAGTGTATGTTCTGGGAATCCATGAGGACTGAAAAGCATGGACAGTATAGTATAGAGAATGGATAGGTTTGATGCTTAAATGCTCATATACGTGTAATTTTAAAACTGATCAGTGAAAATCAGCCCAAACAAGGCAACCTAATAGTAATATGGTTTCAATCATGTCAATTCCCCCGTTTCTGATTTTGGTGGATTTGGGCCGCAACTGGTCCGAAGATCGCTTTCATGGGCTGCGCAAACTAGACTAAGACTGAATTAAGCCCTCTTTTCATTTATTTATTTATTTATATTTTATTTATATTAAATGTTCATTATTTTTCGAATAAAGATTGCCTAATTGTCGACTGAAAATTAGGTATCAACCGTCCTTCCCTTCTCAACATGGCGAGTTCCCTTTTGTAACGGTAGTTGCACACTCTCAAATCTCGTATTAGAGACCTGGTTGTTGACTACTTGTCACGTGAGCCTATGATCAACACGAGGCCATGCACTCTAGATGGATGTACGTAAGAGAGAGAAATGTGTGCATGTGAATGCATCCATATCAGTTTGGCCCCAAAAAGGCAATCAACATTTTCCTTAAACGGCATATAATTCACTTAAGAAAATATCGTCACCAGAATGACTCAAAATTGGATAGAGACCTTTTTAAAAGTACAAAGACCATTTTGAACAAAAGAAAGTGAAGGAACTATTTTGAATTTCAAGTAAGAGTACACGATTTTGATCCCACTCTTCTTCTAACCTACTGCATGGGGCATTGTTTGTGATAGCTGCTTCACAATTTTCTCCCATTTAATATATTTTTGGCTATAAAGAGGATAAGTGTTTGGACAGCTCCAGTGTTCTTGAAACAAAATATGAATAGTATTTTATGTTGTTGATTTCGGGAAAGAGTCGACAATTGGAAAACCCCATTCGTAGCAAAAGTTGATAGACTTGCTTGTCTGTCATAGTTTGTAATTGGGATAGTGATACAAATAGTCCTTAAACCTTGGTCTAATGTGTAATGTGGTTCATGAACTTTTAATTTGTTCAATGTAGTCTTTGAATCATCCAATGTGCAATGTTGTCTCTAAACTTTGATATATGTTCAATTTAGTCTCTAGACTATAAGAAAATATTCAATGTTGCTCTTGAACTTGAATTAATTGAATGAAAATATTTAACATTTCATATTTTTTAGGGACTAAATTGAATACGTATCAAAAGTTCGAGGACCACATTGCACATCGGGGTAAAAGTTTAGGGATCATATTGCACATTGGACCAAAGTTTAAGAGTTATTTGTATTATTATCCCTTGGTTATTTACAATCACTTGATAATTTCTTATAAGAATTAAAAAATTCAAACCATAAAAATAGTATAGTATGAAGCTCATATTCATGAGTTTTCAAAATGGTATGAAATAGTTGTTGTCTACCTAATAACATTTACCGAGTCCTCCACCCCTTCTTGCGGCTCCTCTCGGTCTCCCACTCTTGTCTTCGACAATTCACTTGAAAAATTAGTTTCTTTTAATAACCAAAAAAAAAAAATCATTTTAGCGTTCTACATTTGACATACGAAAATGTATTCAAGGACTTGATTGAGAATAGGGCGGAGTTATAGGAGTTGATCAAGAAAAAGAAATAAAGCATCCAATTGCATAAGCAACATAAGAGTAGATACTACAGACAAATACCTACTTTTTTGTAATGGCGGTTTCTACGATAGCCGCAGACCCACTTTCAATTTTGATTAGTAAGCAAGAGTTCTATTGATCAATAAACAAACCTGTCTTTTTAATGGTGATGAAGAACTATGAAGAGAAGAAAGATAAAAAATGCTCTTTTTAGAGCGTAATCACCAAACCTCAGTGGAATTCTTCATGGACGTAAGTGTCTAAACAATACTTTATCCCAGAATCGATAATAAGCAAACCTCCATGATTTGATAAAGGCTAACGGACCACAAAATACCCAAAAACCAACCACGAATCCAAGCGGTATGCCCATATAAAACCACTTCTTCTCATTATCATTGTCATTGCCAGCATCATCTGGGTCACTTTTAGATGGAACACAACCCGCTTCATTTGTCCTGTTTGTGGTCATTGAGCAAGTTTTCTCAAGCGGAATCCTGCACAATCCATGGTTTCCTCGGAAAGAACTTGAGCAATATGTTCCCAGCTGTGGTCCACACAATCCGGCATTGCTTTCAAAGGAACTTGCTGAAAAGGTGAGAAATTGTTTGACCGCTGGGATACATCCCACAAATTTATTGTATGAGAGGTTCAGTACGGAAAGAAAATTGAGGTCTGAAAGCTGTGTGGGAATCGTCCCATTGAGGTCATTTCGTGAAAGGTCCAAGGACTCAAGCTGTTACAACTGTCCTAGGGATGGAGGAATTGGCCCTGCGAATGCATTGTTTGATAAGCTGAGGAAATAAAGCGCTTTGAGAGCCCCCAGAGTATCAGGTATTGGACCTTCGAAATTGTTGCATGAAAAGTCGACTTAAGTGAAAAGAGTAAAGATCTTCACCAGCTCCACTTGCAGACCTTTGACGATGATGCTTACCCTGTCCTAATAATAGAGTCCAGTCCAGCGAAGGACTGGATACTGGATCTGATTGAAGTCTACATTAACCTTCATAGCCTTTGAACTTGTGAGCCATTGAGCAGGCAGAGTGCCTTTGAAATTGTTGGAAGATATGTCCACAATTTGAAGCATCGTCCAATTGCCTTTATTCCCTTGACATCCAACCCCTCCATGGAACTTGTTGGATCGTAACACAAGTACACGTAGACTTGCGATGCTCTTCAATTCACACGGAAACACGTCATCAATCTGGTTGTTTCTCACTTCTAAAACCTCCAGAGTTGTGCAACTTGCCAATGACTTTGGGAACTTCCCCTGTAATAGATTATTGCTGAGATCCAAAGTCTTCAAAGCACATGTTTCAGGGAAATTGAAAATGCTTCCATTCAAAGCATTACCTCGCAGATTTAATACCTTGAGAGACTCCATCACTAGGCAATCAGGAATATTTCACCTCAAATTATTATGAGATAGGTCAAGCACCTCGAGATACTCAGCTTCGCAAATTGATTTTGGGATAGACCCCTGGAAACTGTTATTGGACAGGGAGAAAAATATTGCCACAGAAAGGCCTGTAACAATAGCAGGTGGAATGACTGAAGTGAAGTTGTTACTGGAGAAGTCCACGTATATGGCAAATGGTGGCAGGGGCAACGTTTGTCTACGGAGCCTGTTCTTATGGAGGTCAAGAACTGTGAGAGAAGAAGTAACATTAGGCGACGGTGTTTCAGTATCTTCTAGTAAATTAGACGAAAGATTGATATACATAAGATTTTGAAGCTCCCATATCCATTTTGGTATAGTGCCCTGAATTTGATTGTCAGAGAGGTCTAGAAATGTCAAGCTGTGTTGCTCAGCTAGGAACTCAGGTAAAATCCTCAACTGGCAAAAAGCCAACTTCAAAGTTAATAGTTGAGGGAATGAAGAAGCCAAGGAAGCAGTATCAGTGGCATCAATGGACAAACGATTGTAGGAAAGATCCAAATATGAAAGATTTCTCAAAAGCAAATTAATAGGGAATGAGCCACTGAAATTATTGGAAGAAAGTGAAAGGTACTTGAGCCCTCGGAGTTCCCATATAGATATCGGCAGTTCTCCTCCTATATTGTTGTTACTCAAATAAAGTGTTTTCAGTTTGTGCAGTGGAGCAATAAAAGATCCCTTCACTAGATTAGAAAACCGGTTGTTGGAAAGTTGAAGCTCCTGAATAGATGGAAGTGTAAACAGGATGAAGGAATATTTCCTTCGAGTAAATTGGATCTCAGATCTAGAATAAGTAGACTCGAGAGGAGTTCCCATTGGATCAAATCAATCTGACCATTTAGATTATTGCGATACAAAAAGATTTGTGTCAAATTCTTGGACTTGCTAAGTGATGGAATTGAACCAGTAAAATTGTTCAATGAGAATTCCAAATAAGCCAGTTGGGAGAGATTGGTGAAAGAGCTTGGGATATTTCCATTAAAACTGCAATTCACCAATTCTATCGTTGACAGATTTTTGAGATTACCAATTGAATCTGGGAGCCTCCTGGAAATATTCGTGAAGCTAATAACCAGTCTTTGAAGAGAACTATTCCCCGGAAATTCTGGCAAAGAACCCTGAAGAAGGGTTGCATGATAGGTCAAGGGTCTGAAGTGTTTGTACCTAGAAGATGTTTTGAGGAATTTCTCCCTGCAGATCACAAGAACTGAGATGCAGAGTAGTTAAATTGTTGAGGTGGGCAAGGAACTCCGGGATGGTGGTAGACAGATTATTGCAGCTCAAATTAATCACCGACAGAAAACCGAAATTCACGAGGGAAGAGCAAGACTCAATGGGACCTGATAAATTACAATTCATCATGCTCAACACTTGAAGTTTCGGCAGTGAAGAAGACAAGGCATTGCATAATTCATTGCCTGTAGCGGTGACGTTCACTCGGTCAAGGTGCAGCTCTCTCAGCTCGCTAAGGGTGTGCATGCAAACGTTTCTGTTTCTCATGGTTTCTGTTCTTTTGTTCCCCGGAACAAAAAAAGAACAGAAACCTGTTTGCTAACGCCACATTGTTTTTTTGTTCCTGGGAATAAAAACTTAGCCCGGAATGGTTTGGGAAACGTAGAAACAAGAAGCAAAAAAGTTGCTTCTTGTTCCCGAACAATTGCTAGGAATAAGCTGATTTTCTTTTTTAATTTTCTTTTATTTCCTTTTCTTGCCGCGACCACCGTCAACCGCCCGGAGCCACCGCCCACCGCCACCGCCGCCGGTTGCCAGCCGCCGCCGCCGGCCGCCCACCGGCAGCCGTCTCCGGCCTCCGGTCACCGCTGCCGCCCGCCGTCGCCGCCGCCTCCGTCCGCCAGTCGCCGTTGCCGGCCCGCCAGCCACCACTGCCGCACGACCGTCACCGCCGGGCGCCGCCGGAAGCCCATCGCGACGGCAACCGGCGGCGGTAGGCGGCGGCAATCCGTCGGCAAGATTAAAAAATGAATAAATACAAAAAAGAAATTGTTGCGTTATCAAACGCATTTCTATTCTTTTTCTATTCCAAGAGTAGAAATTTTGTGTCGTTATCAAACGGGTTCTTTTACTCAGAAATTGTTCCCCGGAGCAGAAATAGAAAAGAACCATTTCTGAAAAAAAAAACTCTTCCCCGGAACAGAAGCGTTTGCATGCGCTACCTAAGATTCCCAACAAGCATTTTTAGATTCAGATTCTCGAGTTTCAGTGAAATGAGCCCAGGAAAATAAATCTGGGATACATCAAGAGTAACCAACCTTGTCAAACGTGATATTCCAATTGGAACCTGTCCCATAAACCCTGCATTTGAAAGATTCAGGTAGACCAAATTGGTGAGATTACCGAACCCAGATGGAATCTCCAAAGACCGGAAGTTGTTGAAAGCCAAATTCAGCCTCTGAAGATAATTGAGTCTGAAAAGACTCGATGAATCATCAAGTCCACCAGTGATCCACTCGTTGCTCAGATCAAGACCTGTGACTTGGCCACCTTTGCAGGTCACGCCATCCCAAGAATCATTGCTCTGATTCCATTTGATCAATTTCGTGGAAAATAAAGCAGAGAAGTTGAGGCTATTCTTCAATTTAGCAGCAGCAATTTCTGATTGCCAAGACATTGGCCCGAGGCCAAAACCGTGCCTATGCTGAAGGGGTTGGTATGCGCGAGTATTAAGACCAGCCATAGGAGGAGCCAAATCCTCATTTGTTTCAAGCAGATTAGGAAACATTATTTTACAGAGTTTGTGTGTGAACACAGACAAAGAGTTGTGTTCTTAATGGAAGGCAGATGAACATGAACTTCCTTGTATGAGATTCCTATGAAGCTGTGTTTGGTCTAATTCTTATTACATCCTATCATTAATTTTTTAGTCCCTACTTGTCACTATCTAAAGTTGACCTGAATTGCAGTTGACCTGAATTGCGATTGCAAATTCATCAAGTCACTTGGTTGAGCCAATGGTGGCCTTCAGTGGTTGTCGACTGTTGATGAAGGAAAGCCAAGAAAGAAAAAAAACAAGAGCAACTCTTTCCCTTGCATATCATTCCCCGCTTTCTACAGTACAAGTTCCCTTCTAGAGAACAGGTATTCATTTCGCTCCCATTTTGTTTCTACAAGGTTCATCATTCTTGGAACCTGATTTTCTGATTGATGTTCACTGTTGGAAAAATAAGACACTCCAATTAAGGAAAATGGAGACATCAGTCAGAGCACATCACCAATAAAACTTAGTGATTCGTGTTTCTTGGTCTTTACTCTTTTCATTAATTTCCATATGTCAGATTTTTTTTTCCTTTCAAACTATGGTCATGTCCTTATTGTGCCTACGGAATGTAGAATCAAGGGTCAAACAGTTTTCTCTAATTATCCTGTCTCATGATTCAGAGCTGAACTCCTGAGGTACATTTCCACCTTACAAATATCTAAGCAATGTTGGGATTTCGAGCAGCGCTACACTGCTACTGTTTGTGTTCCAAGCATGTCTCCTCTAACGTTGATCCTCATGGATGTCTCATGAATATCGACCAGGAGGCAGCGAGATTCGTCAATGATCTCCCTATGGATGTCAGGTTCAATATTGGCTCAAGCTACTAGACCGAGTAAATCGGGAAATTGGCCAAATACCACTGGAACAACTGGCGTGTGAGATGGACAGGGATTAAGCCCGAGCACTTTGGCAGCCCTTGGTGCTTCGTTACGGCTATTTATGCTTTCGTTCTCTTTGTTTTTAGCATCTTTAAGGCCTTCTTCACCGCTTATGCGTATTATCATCCTAAGAACTAACCAACATCAGGAACTCAATTTCAGAAACATATTTAGAAAAATCTTATCAAACCAATGAAATATGTGACATGCCCGGCTTCATTTCTTAATATCGCTTCGGCTGCTACTTATAATTGGTTTTATATTGCTTAAAACTTGCATCTTCATTGCAGCTAGATCATGGGCTACCACATGGAACTAATCCTTGACAGACGAAGTGCACCATATTGACGCTACAATTTAACATTTTCAGAAAACTAACAAAAATGTTATTGCAGCCAATCGAAATTAGCATACCATATTCTTCATCCAACATGATTGTGGACTTGCGAGCAGCAGTAATCACTAATCAGACTAATGATGAAGTCAACCAGTCAACTAGGTCCAATTTCAAGCACATGAACAGAGCAAGAATTTGTAAATCTGTCGCGATTGAAATTTTCATACCCAAAATTTCCACGCAACTTCTTAGAGCTGGGAAGATTGCACCTTTGGCCCTATTTGGTGGGCAAACGCGTGAAGAATCTTTATTTTTATCCGAACATAAAGAATGTTTTTAATTGGAGGACTTTTGACAAAAGAGAATTATGGAAAGGAAAGACAATTGAACTTACTCCAACAAAGCATGATGACCAAAGTACACGCGTTAGCTTCAAGTTGACTTGACTAGAGAATGCCACATTTTTGTTTCAGTGGAGCTCCCCCATTCAGTGTTCTATATCATTCCGTTGATGAAAAAAGCAAAAAAATTTATTGTGGAAGATAATTACATAACATCGACAAAAAATTCGAAATACTGACAATGACATGTAAAAAGTGATCAATAGCTAGTTAATTCGATTTCAATTTGAAATTAGCGATGAAATAACAACTTTATCATTGACAAACTCAATGATATATTACCACTTGTTTTTAGATTTTACAAATGGACTCGTAAGTAAATGTTACCAATGAAGTAACAATTTTATTATCCACAAATATGGTAGTAGACTAATGCTTATTTTTATATTTTACAAGTGAATGCATAATTGTTTGTGAGTTGCCAATGAAATAACAATCTTACTATCTACAAACCCAATAATAAGAAACCATTTATCACGTTGTGATTAAGTTTTGAGTAGCAAATATATAACTAGAACATATACGGTTGTAAGTCACTAATATTGTTGCAAAATATCATCGTATCATTAACTTTTAGTCTCTAAGTGCCACTATCTTAAGCTGACCTGACTTATGAATGCAAATTCATCATTCCCTGCTTTCTACAGTACAAGTTCCCTTCTAGAGAGCAGATATTCATATCTCCCATTTTATATCTACAAGGTTTATTGTAATCAAGAGCCCAATTTTTCTGTTTAATGTTCACTATTGGGAAAATAAGGAACTCAAAGATGGAGCTCACGGACTCGGTTTTCTTGTTACATTTGGATTGATCTTTGCAAATTAAGGAAAATGAAGACATCAATCCGAGGAGATCACCAGTAAAACATATTGATCCGTGTTTCTTGGTCATTATGTTCGCATTCTGTGACATCCTAAATTTCTAGTTCTATTTTTAATTGAATGAATTGGGTTTTTCATCGACGCGCCTACAGTTCTATTCTCTAAGCTCATCACTCATGAGATAACTAGTCTATCTAGTGAAGTTGTTAAGGAATTTTAACATAATAGATTTGAGAATTCGATCAAAAATCAATTACTTGACCATGCTAGTCTGCAAGGGTTATTATGACACAGTTAAAAATCGATAAGAGATCAGAGATAGGTCGGTTCGATTGAGATACGTGATCAAAGTATGGGTGATTCCACCTAATTGCAAAATTCTCGTCGATCAACACTAGACCGATTTTTCTGTCTATTTGGTATCATGTATCTGCATTTGAAATCTTGAGATTTTCACAACAATCGAGAGTCGCCAATGTGTCGAAGATGTACAATGTGGATAAAAAATAATTGATCACGGGTTAATTGCACTAAAAATTTCTAAAAACGACACGATAGGCCGAGTCACACTAAAATCATGCGAGATTGAAATTAACCGCAAATTTGAATCCGATTTCATAAATTAAAAGTTCTTTCATGTCACGATTTATTTTAGGACTGTCGACTCATCCTCATTAAAAAAATTCTGTAAATCGAGATTTTTGGCAAAATTTCAAATTAGGGCCGTTTTCGATCGGAAAATTCAGGGGACCGTTTTTTATCGCATCTTTGGGATGCAAGTTGGTTCTATTGGTGAGGGAAAATGTTAATTTGGTCGAGGACACCTTGGTGAAATTTATGGGGACCGATTTAGGTCCAATTGAAGAGAAATTTGGTTCAATTTGAGGAAATTATGTCCAAATTTGTAGGCCATGGTCACCACAACCTTTGGACCACTTCATTGGCTTGCTAGGGAAGATTGTGGGCTGCCAAGGGACCATGGATGACAGCCATTGCTGGTGGGATCTTGCCAAGGGACAAAGATGATAGAATGGAAGGCTTTGGAGGCTTAAGAGACCCTTCAACCTTATGTCGTCCTCTTCTTCTTCAGCAAAGCTCCTTTCTCCATTTTCAGTGTGTTTTGAGCTTCCAAAGTTGCAAAGAAACTAGCCAAGCTCCCCCCCGCCGTCACAAGCCGCCCGTTGAGCCGCTAGGAATGCTGCGTCGCGGCCATGCCCTCACGTGAGCTCGTGTCGCACTGTCTGCCCGTCCACCTCCAACTCGCTTTCCCGCGAGCCCAGCCTATCCCTCGAGCCGTCCCTAGTCACCATCGAAGCCCTTGGCTTGCTGGAGCAGCCGTCGAGCGTTGCCGTCACCCGTTGCAACCACCGCCACCCATCCTCGCCGTTTCCAACTCAACCCATCACCCGATTCACTCTCTCAACCAAGCAACTAGAGCCGAAGACCAGCAAGGGTCTTTGGGCTTTAAGGCTTGTTTCGGACCTCTTCCGGGTCTCGCTTGGCTTCGCCGTGAGGAGGTTTGTCGCCCGTCTCCGCGTTGCCATCGTCGTGGACTCATCGGATCGCTAAACCAGTGAGTTTACTTGCTAAACTCTACTTAGGGATTTAATAATGCTTAAGGATTGATTAGTTTATGCTAAGTATGGTTTATGTGGTTAGTTAGAATGGATTAGTGATTTAATTATTCGATTTTGCATGTTGGTTGGATAAAACAGCTTAATTAGAGACTAGATAAGTTGTACTATTTATCTAGATAGGTTTGGAAATTTTTCAGGCCTGTTTCGGTGTTTAATTAGGCATTTCCGGCATAAGTTTCTATTTTTGGTAATTAATTGCATTTATTTAATTATTTGTGTATTTATTTAATAATTTCTTATTTTCCGGAAATTATACCGGGATAGTCGGTGACTGGAATTTCATGCCGATCGCAATTGTGTGCTTGGTTTATTTAATTGAGTGCTAACTTGTGCAAATTAAGTGGAAATTGGAATTTTAAATATTTTTTCCAAAATTGTGGAATTTCAATATTTTAATTAGAAAATACCGAGCGTTAGTTTTTAAGCCAAAATTGTCTTTGTGGACTATATAAATAGTGAGATTTTCTAAAAGAAAGATATTGCAGTTTTGACTTAGATCGACCGTGTACCCACATAAGATTATTTTTTTATCGAGTATTTTTAACACAATGAAATTTAGTGCGTTATTTAATTGAGAAATTGGTGCGCAAAGCACAAGATCCTTGGCCGGGATTGATTTATTGTGTATCAGCTTGTGTGAGAATTATTGCATGTCAACTTATGACAGTATACTATATAAGCCTATATGAGCTTGATATGTCAACTTATGAGAACAATATACCTTATCAGCTTGTGTGAGCAATAATTGTTTATTAGCTTGTGAGAGCAACGATCCGTATATTAGATTGTGCGAGCTACCATATATATATAAGCTTGTGAGAGCTATTACCATCTATTTCAGCTTGTGTGAGCAGTTATTGTATCGATGAAGTGAATTGATAGATGGTACTAAATTGATAGATAGTATTGACTAACAGATGGTACGGATCTTATCGATTGTGTCGAATTGAGTTGATTGACTAAGTGGATTGATGGATCAATGATTTTAATTGAATTGATTGGTTGAATATATGAATTGTACTGATTTGCAGGAAGGAACTAAGGCAAGGTAAGTCCTCTGTCTTGTGTGTGCATAGACTGCCTTCCTAGTAGGAGTTTAGGGGGTGAACTTGCTGAGACATTATCTCACCCTGTCGTAGGCTTAACATTTTCAAGTCCTTAGATGGCGGTTCCTCTAGAGTGTGTTGTCCGGCCCATGAGGGTTACCGAGCGGGTTTTTAGTTACCCCGATCCTGGAAGTCACTAGGTCTATGAACTTGTGGTGATCATGATCTAGGTCGAAGAGGACCTACCTCATAAGGTACCTCATCAATTTAGAGCGTGGTTTCATTACGGACCAAATGGATTTAGGGTGGGTCCCCTTAGGAATTTTGAGATCTCCACTGTGGTAGTTGATGTAATGCAACTAACCCTCTTGATAGTGTGGTGGAGGACCGGACGCCCCCGGAGCCTGTGGAGATAGAAGGATCGGCGAATTTGTCTGGCTAGCTGGTCTTAGGACAGCTTCATTTTGAGAGTCGCTCTCTTGTAGACTTTATGCTTTTGTAGACTTTTGTCTATAGACTAGTATTGTAAATAAACTAGTCAGCTGTGTATAAAGGTGTGTTGTGGTTGTGAAATTGTGGTATTGCTTTTCTATTCCATCTTTGTGTTGTATGGAGATTTATTTATACTCTTCCGCATGCGCATTAAAATGAATGGGTTGGCGATGCATCTTGGGACGTTGCATTTAAATCAACCACCGAGGATGGGCACATGCTCGTGGATTGGGGCGTGACATCCCCGCCCGGAGTGGTATCAGAACTGGTCGATAGTTGGAGTGATAAGGTGCGATAAGTTTATGGGATAGTTAGTAGGAATGGCCTTTATTTCATGCTAGTGCATGTCAGTGATAGCTGTTTGGTAAATTGTTTGTGGGAATTGCTAAGCTTCTAATTCTGTGTGGAATTGAAAAGCAGGTTTTTGTAAAGAATCTGTGTAATTAGTGATCAGGAGCAGAGGACTCCTCAAAAGAGAACTATTGGACCTATTACTCGGGATAGGATGCCGACAAGGGTCGGTACCCGAGGAGGTTGTGATCGAGTGCCAGCTCAAGTTAGTGCTAGTGGAGTAGCACCGCCTCCTATTGGTGCTAGGGTGGCAGCCCCTGGTGATCCTAGGATCGAAGGGATCATGCAGGTGCTTGAAGCAATGGGAGCAATGATGGGGCAACAGGCCTAAAATTAAGCTGCTGCCACTACCGTCACCGCTCAAGCTGCTGCTACTGCTGTTGTTGTCGCCACTGCTGCACTTGTCAAAGTTCCAGCTGGGAACATAGTTGTGGAGAGAGAGACCTATTCACAAGTTGGTGGAACAGTTCTTGAAGTTGAACCCACCGAGGTTCACTGGTGCTAGAGATCCCGAAATTGCATCGCTCTCGATCCAAGACCTAGAGAAGGCCTTTGCACTTCTGATATGCAATGAAGAGGAAAAGATTATCCTGGCAGTATACCAACTGCAGGCTAATGTGAATACTTGGTAGAGGGCCACTAAAGGCACAGTATTCCTAGAAGGCGTAGTCCCAGTGTGGAACGCTTTCCTTAGAGCATTTAACAATAAGTACTTTTCAGATAGCGCCCGAGAGCAAAAAATGGAGGAATTTCAGCACCTCCGTCAAGGGATGATGACCATGGACCAGTAAGAGGTCAAGTTTGCAGAGCTGTCTCAGCATGCTCCAAGATTGGTGGAAGATCTCGAAGACAAAGCTCAGAGATTCAAGAATGGCCTTCGATTAGAGCTAAAGAATCCGCTGGTGCTGCTTGATCTGAAGGACTATAATGAGATGTATAATTGGGCCCAGCTGATAGAGAGAAGTTTAAGTGAGCAAGCCACCTCGTCTGGGTCAAGGTTCAGTTCACATAGAGATGGGAACTGGTTAGGGAAGAAGCCCATGAGCGGAGGAAGGTTCCATGTTCCGCCCAATAAGAAGGGTGGAATAGGCAAGTCAGCGCTAAATCAAAATGGCGCGTGTTGCTTCTGTGGAAGACAACATGGTTTGGCCCCGTGCCATTTGAGGATGGGTGTTTGTTTCAAGTGTGGCCAACAAGGTCACATGGCTAGAGACTATCCCAGAAGGCCGAGGGGACTACAACAGGTATTGCCGTCATCGCCGATGGGTCAAAACAGAAGATTCATGTCTTAGATTGCATAGCAGGGAGGATAGAACAGACCCCCAGCGCAAGGACAAGTGTACACCATCACGAGAGGACAGGTAGAGGACTCGCCTGACGTAGTTACAGGTACGGTTTTGCTGAACGACCATGCTACATATGCTTTATTTGATCCTGGTGTGACTCATTCATTTATAGCTAAACAGTTTGTTAAGCTGATAGGATTGAGTCCTGAGTTGTTGGAGTCATTAATTAGCATATCTACACCGTTAAAGGATAAGGTGTTAGCTGCATTGGGTTGTCATGGTTGCAAGTTAATGATTGGTGAGCGAGAGGGGAAGATAGATTTGTTAGTTCTAGCCATATATGATTTCAATGTAATAATTGGCATGGACTGGCTCACCAAGCAATGAGCTAAAATGGACTGCTATCGTAAAACGATTCAGTTTAACCTGTTATCGGGTGAAAGTTTCAAGTTTATTAGGAGTCGAGGAGGACTCTCGATTTCCTTAACCTCGTTGCTTGAGGCAACCTGTTTATTAGATAAGGGTTGCCAAGGTTACCTGACGACTATTGTGGATACGACAGTTGAGGAGTTGAAGATTGAAGTTATTGCAGCGGTTCAAGAATTTCAAGACGTGTTTCTGAAAGAATTGCCAAGCCTACTGCTAGAGAGAGAGAGAGAGAGAGAGAGAGAGAGAGAGAGAGAGAGAGAGAGAGAGAGAGAGAACTCGTGATCAAGTTAGCACCCGAGATATAGCCAATCTCTAAGGCTCCTTACCAGATGTCGTTGTTTGAGTTGAAAGAACTGAAGGTGCAAATGCAGGAATTGTTGGATAAGGGATTTATACGTTCTAGTGCATCACCTTAGGGAGCACCAATTCTGTTTGTGAAGAAGAAAGATGGTTCGTTGCGTCTGTACATCGACTATCATCAACTCAATCAGGTGACATCAAGAATAAGTATCCACTCCCGAGGATCAACGACTTGTTTGACCAGTTACAAGGAGCAGCGATATTTTCAAAGATCGACTTGAGGACAAGGTATCATTAACTGAGGATCAGAAAGAATGACATGCTGAAGTCAGCATTTCGTACTCGATACAACCATTATAGTTCACTGTAATGCTATTTGGTTTGATGAACGCCCCAGTTGCTTGTATGGATCTGATGAACTGAGTGTTCAAAGAATATCTGGATTAGTTTGTGATCATGTTCATCGACGATATTTTGGTGTATTCGAGGAGTTCAGAGGAGCACGAAAGGCATTTGAGGATGATACTTCAGACCCTGAGGATTCATGAGCTGTACGCTGAGTTTAGTAAGTGCAAGTTTTGGTTGACTCGTATAGCATTTCTAGGTCACGTGATTTCAGGCAAAGGAATCTCCGTGGACCCGACCAAGATTGAAGCAGTTATCAATTGGCCAAGACCAACAAGCGACGAGAGATCGAAGCTTTTTGGATTTGGCAGGCTACTACAGAAGGTTCGTGGAAGGATTTTTAGTGTTAGCATCGGCGTTCACTCGACTACTGAAGAAGGAAGAGAAATTTATGTGGACAGACAAGTGTAAGTGTAGTTTCCAAGAGCTTAAGCAAAAAATGACTACCGCACCTGTGCTAACCATACCATCTAGTCCTGGAGGATACGAGATCTATAATGATGCGTTATTTAGAGAACTGGGTTGCGTGCTGATGCAACATGGTAGGGTTGTTGCATACGCGTCTCGTCAGTTGACACCTCATGAATTGAATTATCCGACGCATGAAGGAAAACGGCGGTGACTGAAGCTTGATCAAAATTGAACTCTTCACTTCGAGCTCCTAATCATTAAATCAAGCACAAAAGGATTAAAAGCTGGTTTCCGATTTCGATTCGGTCAATACCACTGATTTCTCGGTATCTTTCTTGGATCACCAATGCTCGTTTGTCCTCTCCAGTCATTCAAGAACCTCCAGATAGAGTAAAAATCCTCGTTCAACTCAGGAGCTTAGAGGTGGCTACCTCTCTACATTTCCAGCATTGCGGTCATGAGAAGTTCTCTGTTTGCCCTTGCTTTTTAGTCAAAATTGTTGAAGCACTCGAATTCGGGTTCGTTCCTTCATCGCCAGCATCGATACTCATTGGTCACGTCTCCAGGACCTATTTCATCTTTTCTAATCATTAGTTGCGCTCATTTATTGTTCTTATTCAAAGTCGAAAATTCATGCCAAAGCCAATCGTGTCTAAGTTGATCTCTATAATTGTGAATGTCGTGCATTTCTTTGGTGTTAATTTGGTCTTGAATGCATGCTCACTATCATTTCGTTTTGTTCCTCAATTAGACGCTCACCACCTGTTTGCTAATTTTCCTGAATCAATCACGTGATGTGGAGTTGATGTCAAATAGAAATTGAGCTTAAACTGAGAACTGTAGATCCGGATTAGATGAAAATCATCTCCAATTGAGTATCTATCTACGATTTGAGACTATTTTGATGATGCTGAGATGGATTGGTTGTGGACTTCTGTTTTGTAATCGCAACGGGATGCGTATTGCCTGTTTGATGATACGTCTGAACCGGAGTAGTGCGGATTTGTTCTTGTTGTTGATTGTTATAAGAATGTATTGACATGATATGCACATAGCGATCTTATAATGCAATTACCATGACGTTATTTGCCAGCCAAGATGCATTACACATGATTTCAGTATAATATCGGTCTTCATTACTTTCTGTTAATTTTTGATTTTTCGTTTGTTCTTCTATAGGTTGATACCTTGTCTCTTGCCTGTCATTTAAAAATAATCTTGTTCAGAATCGCTTTCTATGAGTTCAATTCAGTGTACCTTCTGGAATCAAGGAGAGCTGAGAAGCATGGACGGTATAATACAGAGAATAGATGAGTTCGATGTTGAAGTGCTCATACAGGTGTAATTCAAAAACTGATCAGTGAAAATCAGCCCAAACAAATCAACCTAAATGTTATAGTAATATGGTTTCAATCATGTCAATTCCACCGTTTCTGATTTTGGGGGATTTGGGCCGCTACCGGTCTGAAGATCGCCTTCATGGGCTGCGTAAACTGGACTAAGACCAAATTAAACCCTCTATTTATTTATTTATTTATTTATTTATTTTTGTTTTGTTTATATATAATTTTCCTTGTTCTTGAATAAAGATTGCCTAAAGTATTGACTAAAAATTAAGTATCAACCGTCCTTTCATTCTCTTAACATTGCGAGTTTCTTTTTCTTAGGTAGTTGCTCACCCTCAAGTCTCATATTGGAGATTTGGTTGCCAACTTGCCGTCCCATAAGCCTATGACCACCATGAGACCGTGCACTTTAGATGGATGTGCGTAAGAGAAATTGAAAATAAAGTGTGTGTGTCACACCCCGATCCTCGAGGGCGCGCCCATCCCTTACCTGGTCAATTATTAGCGACGTCCTAGGACGCATTGCCAACCCTTTCATTTTAATATGCATGCAGAAGCATATAAAAATCCCCAGACAATAAAACAATGGAACAGAAAAGTAGGGCTATATTTTTCACAACTAAAAAACCACAACCACATTTTTATACAATCAAACCTCATAGTATATATTATAATATTATTAACAAGTCAGATTTATCACATATCAGATCACAACTTAGAGTTTGCAAAACAAGGCGAGATCTCAGTCCTTATCCGGGTCATACTCCAGATCATCTTCGGGATCCTCCTTGGACTCCTCCTTTTTAGGTTCTTCCTCCTCAGGTTCCTCCTCCTTGGGTTCCTCCTCCGGGTTCTCTTTTGGGTACATCTCTTTTTGCTCAATCTCTCATTCTGCCACGCTCCAGCTGGAGTCTATTGCAGATGGCTTGGGAGAGTCGGGGTCATTCTCGAGCTTAGAGTCTTTGGCATCGGTCACCACTCCATCCTTGGGATCCGCAGTTCCTTTTTCAAATGCTACCTCTAAAACGAACAGAGGCACATCACCTTCCGGTACTGGACCCTCTCTCCGCCCGTCGGTAGTGAGGATATCATGACCTATACTCGTGGGGCCTCAAGGCATCTCTACCCACATCAATCCAGACTATTGATTTCACCAGTACATACTCTAGACTTTCCGGGTGAGGGTGTATCGAGAAATGGCACCCTATCTAGGTGATCTCCTCGGGTATACCAAAATGCATGGGAGAACAAGGAGGTGGAGATGCTGCCATCTAGAGACCTGAAATATTGTTTCACAACCGGGATGAGACTACGTCTTAGCAAGTTTTACCTCCTAAGACCCGATTAGGAAACCAATACACTCTAGAGGCTGTCTTAGTACAACATGAGTCGAGGACTTACCTTGGTCTCGTTCCTTCCTACAAGTCAGTATATATTAGATATACTGGAACCACATCAATTCACCGCGTCAGATCAAATCATTGATTAATTGACCTAGTCGATTACATGTCAAGCAGACCATTTCCCGGTCATCTCAATTAATATTATCTATAAGTCCGATCATACCCATGACTGCTTATTACAAGCCGATAATAGATAGTATAGCTCGCTAGAAGCTGCCTAAAATACTGAGATAATATACTATATATATATGCTCGTGAAGAGCTACCTCAATTTCTAATATAGTATATTATATATGCTCGCCAAAAGCTGCCATACATACTTTCATAGTATGCTGAGAATTATATATACTCACCAGAGCTGCTAGATCCATTTATCCACTATTCTATATATGCTCACCAGAAGCTGCTAGCCATACTTTCATAGTATGCTGATAAAGGTATATATGCTCGCCAGAAGCTGCCAGCCATACTTTCATAGCATACTAATAATTGATCATTTAATCAATTCACCATTTTTATCCTTCCTAATAAAAATACCCGTGCGTGGGTACACGGTCGGCTTTAACCAAAATATAAGATTTTTACTTTTGAACCTCCCACTATTTTTAGCAGTCCCAAAATAGATTTTTTGTTTCTGTAGACCGACGCCCGGTAATTTTCCACTTGATTACCAAATTTAATTAATTTAGGAATAAAATTCTTAAATCACAATTAAATCAATTTAGCACTAATTTAGAGCTCAAATAAACGAACAAGCTCTACCATGATAATCAGCATAAAATTTCGATCGTCGACTATCCTAGCTTAATTTCAGTAAAATAATTAATTAATTAAATAATTACGAAAAATATTAAATAAATGCAATAAATCCAACTTAGGCCCGTAATGCCTAATTGGAAGCCGAGATGGACCCGGAAAATTTCCAAGGTTCGTTCAAAAGATACTATGACCTATTTCCTTGCTAATTACACTAACCATTTGTCTAACATGCATCGGTAAGTCTCTAATTTAATTACTCTAATATAATATATCCACCTAATTGCACTTAATTAAATATAATCAACCCATAAGCATCATTAACCGACTAATAAGGGATTAGTGAGCAAAACTCACTTGTTTAATGAGTGGGTCAAATCAAATCGACGGGAACGTTGCGGGGGACGTTTCTTCTCAAAGCGGGCCTAGGCTTCAAGGCCCGGAACACCTCCAAAATAGGCCTAGAAGCACCTTTAAAACCGACTAAAATCCTCTCTGTTTTGAGCTACAAAATTGAAGAAATGAAACTAGTTTGGTGCGGGAATGGTGACGGTGGACCGGTGGATGTCTTGGCGAGGTAACTGGTGGCCAAACGAGGGTCTACGGCGGCCAAATGGCCTCCGGCTTGGCTCAACCAGCAGCTGAGATGGTGGAACAGGTTGTGGGAAGGAGCAGGGGAGTCGCGGTCGCATGATGGGGGCGGTGGTGCGGTAGGGCAGTGGCAGTGCTTGTGCGGGGAGGAAATGGAAACGGCGGCGTGTGACGTGGAGGGGCTGATGTCTGATGGTTGCTGCTCTTTCTCTGGCTTGTGCTGGATGCCAAATAGAGAGGATGGAGGGAAGAGAGGTGACCGGCCAAGCTTGGAAAGGAAGGAAGGCAAGAGGTGGGCCACCATAGCCATTTTTTCTACATTCTTGTCTCCTTGACCCATCCTAGGACAAGTGTGCTTCCTTGGCTCATAATGAGCCACCAAGGCTTATCCATGGACACTTGAGATGGTCCAAAATGCTAGGCAATGGGGGACACACGAATTCCCTAGATTTCTCCTTCAATTGGTCACTTACCGATCCTAAAATCAACTCAATTCGGCCTTAATAAATTCAATTGATCCTCCATCAATCAAATCGATATTTTTCTCATGCTTCCCAAATTTGCGATCAAAATGATCCCCGGCCTTTTTCTGAATAAAAAGGGCATTGCGACGACTTTTTCCCAAAAAGTCTCGGGTTGTAGATAAATCTTCTAAGACTAAGTCGACGTTCCTAGAATTTATTATGACATGACAGAATCCTCAAAATCTAAAATTGGACTCGAATTCACAGTTAATATCCATTCGGCGCGTTTTTAGCATGACCTAAACTACCAGGCAATTTTCAGAGATTTTTAGTGCAAATGACCCGTAATCGATTTTCTTCGAGCCACAATGAACCCACTCGACACATTGGAGACTCTTGGTTGTTGTGAAAATCTTGAGGATTCAAATACGGACACATGGTACCAAAACGACATAAGAATCAGTCTAGGGCCGGTCGACGAGAATTTTCCAATTTAGTGGTGTCACCCACGATTAGCCACACATCTCATTCTAACCGACCTATCTCGATTTCAAATCGATTTTATACTTGCCGTAATAGCCTCTAAAGATGAGCACGATCGAGAAGTCGATTCCTGATCGAATTCTCAAGTCTATTGCCTTAAAATTCCTTAATGGCTTCTCCAGACAGTCTAGTTATCTCGAGAGTGATCAGCTTTAAGAATAGTTATAGGCGCGTCAATAAAATGCTCGATTTATTCAATAGAAAACAGAAGTGAAAATCTGGGATGTCACGGTGTGTGAATCTTTCCACGTTAGTTTGGCCCAAAAAGGCAAACAAACATTTTTTTTTAAACGGCATTTAATTCGCATGAGAAAATATGGTCACTAGAATGGCTCAAAATTGGATAGACATTTTTTTCGAAAGTACAAAGACCATATTATGACAAAAGAAAGTAAAGGAAATATTTTGAATTTCAAGTGAGAGTACAAAATTTTGATTGTACTTTACTCCAAACTTACTGTATAGGCCATTGTTGATGATAGCTACTTTGCAATTTTCTCCCGTTTGATTTTTATGGGCTACAAAGAGAATAAGCTTTTCAGACCTGAACAAGTTCTTAAAAGGCTCAATGAGGAAACATGTGGGAGATCTGCCCTGGGGTGGGAGACCCCGTGCTGTCCTCTGTATTCTCTCTCTATCAAGATGAATAGAAAATTAAGAGGCTCACGATAGGGAAGGTAGACTCCATGTCAAGGTGAGCTTGCTTGCCCTAGCTACCCCCGAGTAGGCTGGTATAGTAGCCATCCGCGCCTAAAGTGAATGAGAGTGGATGAAAGGTCTACTGCAGAGCTAGCACACCTCAGAGCGTTGCTGACAATCACAAGCTAGCATAAAATGGATGCGATTATATGCTGTTGAATTTAGGAAAGAGTCGGTGTTGGCTGGGTCCACCTTCATGTGGGGCCCAGCTAACATAAAACACAAGAAAAGAAAAACAAAAGAGAAGAAAAGTCAAAAAGCAAGTAAAAAGAAAGACAAGTGGTCGTGCAAATTAGGTGAGCCAAAGGAGAGAGAAAAACAGAGGGAGAAGGGGCCCTGACTCACCGAGAGTAAGCAGAGAAGAAAAAGAAAGAGGGCTGAATCGTTGTGGTCCCCATTCGATGCCAAATATTGACAGAATGAGTTCACATTTGAGTATGTTGTTCACAGATCAAGGGTTATGAGTTGATGGTACCGCCTTCAGATTCTTCGATTGTGATTAGGGTTTTGTAGCCCCGTCCACATTTGTGATTAGAAAATGAGCTTGTATTATGGATGTTGAGCCTCTAGTGTGTGACTAGAGAAGACTACTTCGTTTATCCTACTGTTCTTAGAGATTAGTGAAAGTTTTTGGGTGGTCCGTAATTTTTCCCACATTGGGTTTCCACATTAAATCATTGGTGTTATTGTTGGCTTTATTTCCTAATCGATTTACTATTATATTGCTTATTTCGAGGTTATATTGGCTGGTTGTTGTTGGGCTAAGTTGACTTTGGTTGATTTAGTTTTGGGGGAAATTGATTTTGGACTGTATTCGGCTCGTAGTGAATTGTTATCCCGGGTTCCCCCCAATAGTTGGCAAATGAAAAATTCCATCGGTAAAAAGTTGGTAGAGTACTTGCTTGTTTGTCACAGTTGGTAATTTACATTGACGCGATAATTTCTTAATAAAAATTAATAAATTCAACCCATAAAAACAGTATAGTATGCAATACATATTCATAAGTTTTCAAAATAGTATGAAAGAATTGTTGTCTACCTACTAACATATACCGAGTCCTCCACCCCTTCTCGTGTCTCTCCTGGTCTCCCACTCTTCTTCTCTTCTACAACTCACTTGAAAAATTAGTTTCCTTTGATTTTGACATTATTGACTATTAACTTTTTAATAACAAAAATAAATAAATTTCATTTTAGCGTTGCACATGTGACATACTAAAATTTATTTAAGGACTTGATTGAGAATAGGGTAGAATTACAGGAGTTGATCCAGAAAAAGAAATAAAGCATCCAATTGCACAAGTAATATAGGATAGATAGTCTAAACGAGTACTACTTTTTATTTCTACTATAAACGCATTCCTACTTTTTTTTTTTAAGGTCGCATTCCTACTTTTTATCCCGGTTAGTAAGCAAGAGTTCTATTGAAATTTATTTAAGGACTCGATTGAGAATAGGGTAGAATTACAGGAGTTGATCCAGAAAAAGAAATAAAGCATCCAATTGCACAAGTAATATAGTATAGATAGTCCAAACGAGTACTACTTTTTATTTCTACTATAAACGCATTCCTACTTCTTCTTCTTTTTGGTAAGGTCGCATTCCTACTTTTTATCCCGGTTAGTAAGCAAGAGTTCTATTGATCAATAAACGGAACCTATCTTTTAATGGTGATGAAAAACTATGAAGATAAGAAGTACTAAAATGCTATTTTTCAAGTTTAATAACTGAACCTCGATAGAATTCTTCATGGATGTGAGTGTCTGACCAACACTTTATTCCAGATTGATAATAGGCAAACCTCCATACTTTGATAAAGGCTAACAGATCACAAAATACCCAAAAACCAACCACAAATCCAAGCGGTATGCCCATACGAAACCATTACTTCTCGCTATCATTGTTGTCGCCTTCATCATCTGGGTCACTTTTAGATGGAACACAACCAGCTTCTTCTGTCCCGCTTTTGGTGGTAATTGAACAAATTTTCTTGAGCGGAATCCCGCACAATCTAAGGTTTCCTCGGAAAGAACTTGAGCAATTTGTTCCCAGCTGTGGTCCACACAATCCAGCATTACCTTCAAGGAACTTGCTGAAAAGGTAAGAAATTGTTGGATCGCTGGGATGCATCCCACAAGTTTGTGGCAGAAGAACGGCACAAGTGCCATAACTTGGCACGCCGGGACACTTAAGTCAGCCATAACTTCCAAACGGTACACTTAAGTCACACTTTTTTTTTCGAGTGGGACACTTAAGTGCCACCTCCGCGACTCTTGCCGGAAATCCTACGTGGCAATATTTTATTATTTTTTTTGCCTACGTGGCTCGCCGGAGCTCCAAATCAACATAAAAATTAACAAAAAAATTTTTAAAAAAGAAAATTTTAAAAATTTTAATTTTAAAAAATTTAAAAAAATAAGAAAATTTTAAAAATTTTAAAATTTAAGAATTTTAAAAAAAAAAAAAAAAAAAAGTGGGGGAGGTCGAACGGGCGGCCGAGGGCTGAGCCCTCGCCGCCGCCGCCTCCGTCGCCGGAAGGGCCGGCGACGGAGGGGGAGGGTCGGTCGGGGTCGCCGCCCCGGCCGACCGACGGCGAGGGCTGCGAGCCCTCGCCAAATCGGGCGAGGGCCGCGACCCTCGCCCAGATCTGGGCGAGGGCTCGCGGGCCCTCGCCGCCGGCCCGGCCCCCGGCCGGGCCCGGCGACCCCGGCCGACCCTCACCCCTCCGTCGCCGGCCCTTCCCGCCGGGCGGGGAGGCGGCGAGGGCCCGCGACCCTCGCCGGATCTGGGCGAGGTTGCGGCCCGCGCCTGATCTAGGGCGAGGGTCGCGGCCCTCTCCCAGATCCGGCGAGGCTCGTGGGCCCTCGCCACCCCGCCGCCGCCGGGAAGGGCCGGCGACGGAGTGGGGAGGGTCGGCGAGGCCCGCGAGCCCTCGCCCAGATCTAGGCGAGGTCACGGCCTCGCCGTGATTCGGCGAGGGCTGCGAGCCCTCGCCGTCGGTCGGGGGCCGGCGACCCGCCGACCCTCCCCCCTCCATCGCCAGCCCTTCTCGGCGACGGCGGGGAGGCGGCGGCGGCGAGGGCTCAGCCCTCAGCCGCCCGTTCGACCTCCCCCACCATTTTTTTTTTTTTTAAATTTTTCATTTTCTTAATTTTTTAAAAATTTTAAATTTTTCTTAATTTTTTAAAAATTTTAAATTTTTCTTAATTTTTTAAATTTTTTGAATACTTTATAATTTAATTAATTTTTATATTATTATTTACACGTAGGCATGAAACGGCGTCGTTTTTTGCGTTTTCTCTCGCCACGTCGCGTGCAAAACGACGCCGTTTTGGACTAAACTCGCCGGAAAATTGCCACGTCAGCCATTTGGCCGGATTTTCGCCGGAGTGGCACTTAAGTGTCCCATTTTACTCCGATGATGGCACTTAAGTGTACCATTTTAAAGTTATGGCACTTAAGTCCCGTGCGCAAGTTACGCACCCGGTGTCCTCACCTCCAAGTTTGTTGTATGAGAGGCTCAGCATGGAAAGAAAATTGAGGTCTGATAGCTGTGAGGGAATCGCCTCATTGAGGTCGTTCCGTGAAAGGTCCAAGGATTCAAGCTGCCGCAAGTGTCCTAGGGTTGAAGGAATTGGCCCTAAGAATTCATTGCTTGATAAGTTAGCAAATAAAGCACCTTGAGAGCCCTCAGAGTATCAGTATTGGACCTTTGAAATTGTTGCATGAGAAGTCGATTGAAGTGAAAAGGGTCAAGATCTTCACCAGCTCCACCTGCAGACCTTTCATGGTGACGCTTACCGTGTCCTGATAATAGAGTCCAGTGAAGCCAAGGAATTGATACTGGATATGATTGATGTCTACATTAGCCTTCATAGCCTCCCAAGTTGCGAGGAATTGAGAAGGCAGAGTGCCACTGAAATTGTTGGAAGTTATGTCCACAATTTGAAGCATCTTTCTTCCAAGTGCCATTGGTCTCCGGACGTACACCACCCCCAAATGGAACTTGTTGGATCGTAACACAAGTAAACGTAGGCTTGCAATGCTTTTCAATTCACACGGAAACATGTCATCAATCTGGTCGTTTCCGACGTCTAAAACCTCCAGAGTTCTGCAATTTGCCAGTACTCTGGAAACTTTCCTTGTAATAGATTATTGCTGAGATCCAAGGTCTACAAACCACATGTTTCGGGGAAATTGATAATGCTATCAGCCATGGCATTGTTTCGCAGATTTAATATCTTGGGAGACTCCATCACTAAGCAATCAGGAATATTTCCCATGAAATTATTAAGAGATAGGTCAAGTGCCTTGAGATATTCAGCTTTGCAAATTGATTGTGGGATAGACCCCTGGAAACTACTATTGGACAGGGAGAAGAATATTGCCACAGAAAGGCTCGTAAAAATAACAGGTGGAATGGCCAAAGTGAAGTTGTTACTCCAGAAGTCCACGTATGTGGCTGACGGGGGCGGTGGCAACTTTGTCCATGGAGCCTTTTCTTATGGAGGTCAAGAACTGTCAGAGTGGAAGTAAGATCATGCGACGGTGTTTCAATATTTTCTAGTAAATTAGGCCAAAGATTAAGATACAGAAGATTTTGAAGCTCCAATATCCATTTTGGTATCGCGCCCTGAATTTGATTGTTAGAGAGGTCTAGATATAGTATGTTGTGTTGCTCAGCCAGGAACTCAGGTAAAGTCCTCAACTGGCACGAAGCCAAATTTAAGGTTGAAAGGTCAGGGAATGAAGACGTCTGGGAAGCAGTGTTTGTGGCATTAATTGAAAATTGATTGTAGGAAAGATCCAAATGCGAAAGATTTCTCAGAATCAGATAGATATGGAATAAGCCACTGAAATTATTGGAAGTGAGAGGAACTTGAGCCCTTGGAGTTCCCATATAGACTTCAGTAGTTCTCCTCCTATATTATTGTTGCTCAAATCAAGTGTTTTCAGTTTGTGCAATGGAGCATTAAAAGATCCCTTCACTCGACCAGAAAATCGGTTGTTGGAAATTTGAAGCTTCTAAATAGATTGGAAGTGTGAAATCGTTTCAATCTTGGGCCTCTTATATCTCATTTTAGTTGAGTTTTCTGTTCGAATGGGGTGAAAGCCATATTCAATCCTCTACTTTATTATGTTTATGCGATTGGGTCCTCAAGACAGCATGTCCCTACTGCTTTTATGAATAGCCGGAGTCCAACCACCATCGATCATCGATCATCGCTCCTCCAAAGGTCAACCTTGTTACGAGTTCTTTTTCCAATCATCACCTGTCATCGCTGGTGGTGGCGGCAGGCCCTCCACCTTTCTCGCGTCTCTCTTGCTCTCTCACCCTTGACTTCTGCATTTTAAAAAGATTTTCTTTTGATTTTGACACTATTGACTTTTGAATTTTGCCTTTTTCAGTAACAAAGAAAATATCATATTAGCATACCACGTCAACGTACTGGGAATTATCTAAGAAGGGCTTTATTGAGAATGGGGAAGAGTTAGAGGAGTGGATTTTATTTGAAGGATCCAATTTTACTAGGAACATAATAAGTTAAGGGTATGTAATATTTTTAATCTCTAGATAAACAACTCATATGTACCATACCTACCATGTTAGTTCAATATTTCTTTAAGTTCATCCGGAGTCTTAAATTTATAGTAAAAGTGTAATCAAACTGTAAAACTGTCAAACAACACCATGAAAGAGCGGGATGGGAAGAATTCCATCTTAGTTAAAACACACCTGGCTGAAGAAATTTGTCGTTGCAAATAAAAATCAGTTGAAAATGGTTATACGATTATGTCGAATTCTAATTTTACGCTAGATGCAGTAAATACCTTTTATTCCGATTGGTAAGCGAGTTTCATTGATCGATAAACAGAACCTGTCTATTTGATGGTTGAAAAATAATAATGAAGAGAAGAAATAACAAAAATAATCTTATTCATGTTTAATAACTAAATCTAAGTGGAAATGAACAGCACTTTATCCCAAAATCGATAATAAGCAAAACTCCACGATTTGATATATATTAACGGACCACAAAATACCCAGAAGCCAACAATGAATCCAAGCGGTATGCCCATGTAAAACCACTTCTCGCTATCATCATTGTCGCCATTACCACCGGCTTCTTCCATCCCATTTGTGGTAATTGAGCAAATTTTGTTGAGTGAAAGCCCGCAGAGTCCAAGGTTTCCCTCAAAGGAACTTTCGGAAAACGTGAGAAAGTGTCCGCTGTCTGAGATGCTTCCCACAAGTTGATTGTTTGAGAGGTTTAGGAACGAAAGGAAATCAAGATTCGCAAGTTGAGCCGGTATGGTTCCGTTGAGGTAGTTCCATGACAAGTCCAACGACTCTAGCTGATCTAGATTCCCTAAAACAGCAGGAATTGAACCCGAGATGGTATTTTGCGATAGGTTGAGGAAATAAAGTGCTTTGAGATCTCCAAGTATGTCTGGTATTGGACCCTCTAATCTATTGTCCGCAAAGTCAATTGACGTGAAAACAGTCAGAATCTTGACGAGTTCTAGCTGCCGGCCTTTCAACGTTACCTTCATTGTATCTTGATAATTGCTTGGAACTTGATAATAGGCCCCGCTTTCATAGGGGGCCTGATACTGCAGGTAATTGAAGTCTACATTGGCCTTCATAGCATCCCAAGATGCGATGAGATTTGAAGGCAGTGTACCGTTGAAATCGTTTGAAGACAAGTCAATGATTTGAAGCATCTGCCACATGTTGGAACTTTGTGGACATCTAATTTCCCGACACAATTTGTTAGATCGTAACACAAGGACGCGGAGACTTGATATAGCCTTGAAATGGCATGGAAATGTCCCTTGTATTTGATTGTCCCCAATGTTCACAACCTCCAGCATCATGCAATTTGCCAATGACATCGGAATCTGCCCCTGCAATAAATTCTCGCTGAAATCCAAAGTCTTCAAAGCACATGTTGCCGGAATGCTTTGGGGAATATCACCATTCAATTGGTTATTCCGCAGATTCAATACCTTGAGGAACTCCATTATTAAACACTCGGGAATGGTTCCATTCAAATGGTTATATGATAAGTTGAGCACTTGAAGATACTGAGCTTTGCAAATCGACTTCGGGATGGACCCATGGAAAGTGTTTTGCGAAAGGGAGAAGAGCTCTGTGTCTAATAGGTAGTCACCGATGTCACCCGGAATAACAAAATTAATTTTGTTATTTGAGAAATCCAAGTAAACACCATATGGCGGTAAGGGCAGCATATTTCCTCGGAGCATGTTTGAATGGAGGTCAACAACAGCCAGAGCAGAGGTGAGATTTGGCAGAGGTGTTTCCAAATCATCAAAGAAATTAGAGGAAACATTTAGATATACAAGATCTTCGAGTGTCCATATCCATCTCGGTATATGCCCTTTAATATAATTGTAGGAGAGGTCGAGGAAGGCCAATTTGGACTGGTTGGCCAAAAACTGAGGTAATGTGCTCAACTGGCAGGAAGCCAATTTGAAAGTTGTAAATTCAGGGAATGAAGACGCCTGGGAAGCAGTATTTGTGGCATAAATGGAAAAACTATTGTAAGAAAGATCCAAATAAGAAAGATTTCTCAACTGCTGAACCAAATTAATGTGGAATGAGCCACTGAAATTATTGGAAGAAAGTGAGAGGTACTTAAGGCCTCGGAATTTCCATACAGACATTGGTAGTTCTCCTCCTATATTGTTGTTGCTCAAATCAAGCGTATCCAGTTTGTGCGGTGTAGCATTAGAAAATTCATTCACTTGACCAGAAAATTGGTTGTTGGAAAGTTGAAGCTTCTGAATCAATGGAAGTGTGAACAGAGATGAAGGAATATTTCCTTTCAGTAAATTGAATTGCAGATCGAGAATAAGAAGACTCGAGAGATATTCCCATTGGGTTGAAACAATCTGACCAGTCAGATTATTGTGGGACAAATTGATTTGTGTCATATTCTTGGACTTGCTGAGTGATGGAATTGAACCAGTAAAATTGTTCAATGAGAAGTCCAGATAAGCCAGTTGCGAAAGATTGGCAAAAGAGCTTGGGATATTTCCATCAAAGCTGCAATTCACCAATTCTATTCGTGACAAATTTCTCAGATTACCAATTGATTCTGGGAGCCTCCCGGAAATATTCGTGAAACTAAGAACTAGTCCCTGAAGAGAACCATCCTCTGGAAATCTGGGCAAAGAACCCTGAAGGAGTTCGTTGTATGATAGGTCAATGGTCTGAAGTGTTTGTACCTGGAAGATTTCTTGAGGAAATTCTCCCTGCAGGCCACAATTACTGAGATGCAGAGTAGTTAAATTGGAGAAGTTGGAAAAGAACTCCGGGACAGCGGTAGACAGATTATTGTTGCCCAGTTTAATCACTGACAGAGAACGAAGTTTCACAAGGGAAGAGCAAGACTCAATGGGACTTGATAAATAACAATTTGTCATTGAAGCTTCGGCAGCGAAGAAGACAACGCATTGCACAATTCATTGCCCGTGGCTGACACGTTCACTCCATCAAGGTACAACTCTCTCAGCTCGATAAGATTCCCAACAAGCATCTTTAGATTCGGATTCTCGAGTTTCAGTGAAGTGAGCCCAGGAAAATAAAGCATGGATACATCAAGAGTAACCAACCTTGTCAAACGTGATATTCCAATGGGAACCTGTCCTGTGAAGCCCGCATTTGAAAGATTCAGGTGAACCAAATTGGTGAGATTACTGAACCCAGATGGGATCTCCAGAGACTGGAATCGGTTGAAGGCCAAATTCAGCCTCCGAAGATACTTGAGTCTGAAAAGACTCGATGGGTCGTTAAGTCCACCAGCAATACTCTCGTTGCTCAGATCAAGACCCGTAACTTGGCCGTCTTCGCAGGTCACGCCATCCCAAGAATCATTGCTCTGTGGCCATCTGACCAATTTCGAGGACAAAGAAGCATTGAAGTTGAGGCTATTCTTCAATTCCAGCAGCAGCGATTTCTGATCGCCGGCAAGACACTGCCCCGAAACCAAAATCCTGCCTATGCCGAATGGGTTGGTTTGCGCGAGTATTAAGACCAGCCATATGAGGACCCAAATCCTCATTTGTTTCAAGCAGATTAGGAAACACTATTTTACAGAGTTTGTGTGTGAACACATACAAGGAGTTGTGTTCTTAATGGAAGGCAGATGAACATGAACTTCCTTGTATGAGATTCCTATGAAGCTGTGTTTGGTCTAATTCTTTTTACATCCTATCATTAATTTTTTAGTCCCTACTTGTCACTATCTAAAGTTGACTTGACTTGCGATTGCAAATTCACCAAGTCACTTGGTTGAGCCAAGGCCTTCAGTGGTTGTGGACTGTTGATGAAGGAAAGCCAAGAAAGAAAAACGAGAGCAACTCTTTCCCTTGCATATCATTCCCCGCTTTCTACGGTACAAGTTCCCTTCTAGAGAACAGGTATTCATTTCGCTCCCATTTTGTTTCTACAAGGTCTATCATTCTTGGAGATTTTCTGATTAATGGTCACTATTGGGAAAGTAAGACACTCAAAGATGGAGCTCTCAAGACTCCTTTTCATGTTACATTTAGACTGATCTTCGAAAGTTACGGAAAATGGAGACATCAGCCGGAGCACATCACCAATAAAACTTAGTGATTCGTGTTTCTTGGTCTTTATTTTTTTCATTAATTTCTATATATCAGATTTTTTTTTTCCTTTCAAACTATGTCCTTATTGTGCCTATGGAATGAACAATTAAGGGTCGAATGGTTTTCTCTAATTATCCTGTCTTATGATTCAGAGCTGAACTCCCGAGGTACATTTCCGCCTTACAAATATCTAAGCAATGTTGGGATTTCGAGCAGCGCTACACTGCTACTGTTTGTGTTCGAAGCATGTCTCCTCTAACGTTGATCCTCATGAGATGTCTAATGAGTATTGACCAGGAGGCTGCGAAATTCGTCAATGATCTCCCTATGGATGTCAGGTTCGATATTGGCTCAAGCTACTAGACCGAGTAAATCGGGGAATTGGCCAAATACCACTGGAACAACTGGCGTGTGAGATGGACAGGGATTAAGCCCGAGCACTTGATATTGCAAGTATGAGTACCTAGAGGGGGTGAATAGGTGCCTAAACAATTTATCGATATACGGAAGCGATTCTTATCATATGATATAAAGTAAATTCTCTTAATTGACAAAATGAAATACGATCGAGGTAGAGAGAGTAAGGAAGAGAAAATTGAACACAGGATTTATAGTGGTTCGGCTTATTCCAAGCCTACGTCCACTCTTCCGCACTGACAGCCCACCGGCTTTGATTTCACTATGATCAAAAGAGAAGTTACAGCATAGCTTTGCCTTGATTCCATAGTGTAGATGTTCTACCATACCTTCTCAAGGTCTCTCACAAATATAGACTCTCTTTTGTATACAAGTATTCGCTCAAAGGATTTATCTAAACAAATAGGAGCTTCAGACTTTAAAATTCTTCTATCGCGCACACCTCGAACAACTAAGAACGTCTTCCTTATATACTCCTTTATGCCATCATACCCGTTGGCACTTACCAAAGGAATTCCTCCAATCTACCTGTTGGACGGAATCAATTAGGAAGATTGTTCGATCTATTAGAGGAACGTGTTGATAGCCCATCAATCCTGTTCGCCCATACAATCGGGATCTCGGTTTCCATAAGTAGAACCTTCCAATAATATTTAGACAATCATCGAATCTTCAGTCATTGAATCAAACTTGATCAATCAAAGGATTCTGATACGTCTTCTCCAGCCACGAGATCTTCTCCGGATGATAAGGTTAAATCCCCGAACAAAACATCCAGTTCGGATAACCTTTCTTCAACGGATTAGGACGACTCAATGAGGATAGACTTTGAGTCTTGAGTCTGGCTGTCCCGGAAGTCTTCGGCTTTAACTAACAGAGTCTGCAGACTTTCGTACACTAGACGATGGATACGTTTTGTCAACTTCAAAACACTTTCACCGAGATTTCTCCAATAATCTCCCCCTTTTTGATGGTGACAAAACCTTCATGCAGATTTGGATAACTTTGACCTCGCAAAACATTTTTCAAACACATATGCATATCTTATAGAAATAAATGGCTAATAGAATAACACTAGAATCTGCAACCACAGAAAATAGGTTAGTCCAAGATATGATTAAGCCATTCATAAGATATCAATATTGATTAATAGAAGCATCCAAGTCCAAGTCTAGGCAGCCTTATCCGACACAAAACAAAGTCAAACAAAGTTCAAACCATAAACCTCAAAACAATCCAACAAACAAAAAGTTTAATGAATGAAAAGTTTTTGATCAAATCTTGCATCTCTCCCCCTTTTTGTCATCATTAAAAAGGATGAGATGAAGTTAAGATTGCTTGGGAACGCGGACAAGATGGAAATCTTCCATAGACTGAATGATGCCTTCCGGCCTTTTAAAGTCTTCCTTCAGCTGTACAACCTCCTCACTCTTGGCATTGGCCTGATTCTGAATAGAGAGGGCATGCATCTTATCATTCAATGAACATGAAGAAGCTTGACTTTCAATCTTCAAGCTTTGAACTTCGCATCCGAAGGCATAAATCTGACCTTTCATCTCCAAGAGAATATCCATGATTCTGCGAAAATCTGCTCCATTATCGCCCGAGTACTTGCTTCGCCGATCTCGATGGAGTAAAAGCAAACGATGATGGATCAGCATAATCTCGCAGGTTTGGCGATGAAGCTTCATGACCTTCCTCTGGAAATTGAGATGCATAAACATCTTCGGGTCCGCAGCGAGCGACTCGACTCCTTCACTTGCATCGAGATATGAAGACGTCACTCCTTTCTCCCGATCTCCCCTATTTCCATGCCTATAGGTGGAGAAGAGATTTCCTCAGTTCTCCTTCTTCTTTCTTTCTTCTTCTTCGGTCTTTCTTCCTCTGCTTCTTGCTCGCTTCTCTTTCTTCTTCTTCTTCCTTCTCCTCTCTTCTCTTTCTTCTTCTTCCTTCTCCTCTCGCTTCTTTCGTCTTTTGTTCCGATTCTTTCGTGGAACAGACGACTTAAATTCTTCAAAGCCATTGCAGAGATGGTGATGTCTTCGTCATCATCTTCATCCTCAACGAGGAGAGCTCTTCTTCTCTTTGATGGAGCAGCCATGGGCTCTTTCCCTTTCTCTTAGCGAAGAGAATTGATGAGATTTGGCAGAGTCTTCTCCTTGAATTTCTCCAATTCCTTGCTCGGTTCCTTCAGACGCATTTTGGTCACCATTTTCAGTCCTACCACCATATGATCGCATGATCGAACAAAAAAGATTTGCGGAGACTGCTCTATACATGTGAAACATAACAGTATGAGGGAGAGAAAACTTCTTTCCACGAGGATGGCATACATCAACTTTGCTTCGTAGCTTGAAACATCAGTTTTGGAAGTTGATTTCGGCCGAAGGCAATTAATCACAATCTTGTGAAGCAAGATGTTGAATGCATTCATCCTTGAGTAGGTGATCTTCTCATCTGTTCTCCCGTCCTTCACCGCCCAAGTGTGGCCCGAGCAATGGAAACTTTGATTGGTTGATATCCGCCTCTCTCAACTTCTAACACATCTCGCCAACATATTCATATCCACAACATATTCTTGTTCTTTAACGTTGAAGGAAAATCTATTCGCATCTAAAAGCTAAGATTTGAATAGAAATATGCAGTCAATTCAGCATAAGCCTCGCTTGAGTCGAGCGAACTTTTCAAGTTGAAGATAACTCGAACTTTTCCCTCAAGTTCACTTTCACAAAGATCCAGAAAATCAAAGTCCACACTCCTAGGGTTTATTACCCCACGCTTCAGCAATTTCGAGTACAGATCCTTTTGTTCCTTTGATCTGAACAAATCTCCCCTTTTTCCTTGAATTTCAGCTGCAATACCCATTTTCGGTTGAAATAGACTCGAACAGATTGTCATCGTCATTCCTATCTACAGGGATTCGGCCCCGCCACGAGGATCACTTGGGATATTCGCAAGGGTTTCCTCACCACCCCTTTACGAGCGATTCCCAAACTTTCCATTTTTCGCGAAAGATATATTCGTTCCTATATCCTTTGTCTTTAAGAAATTCATCAACATAGTTCAAAGGAGTACGAATTCCTTTTAAAGCACGATATAGCTTATAAATAAAAGCGGGCTTTTGAACTCTTACGGGGTCTGCTTCCTCGATGATTTCTTCCCGATGCCGATGAACAACGCCTTGAGGACTAGATGGAGGAGAATGACGTTGTTGAGAATGTTGTGGGCTCGGTTGCCGATCCGGGAGTAACTTCATCTTCGCAGTAAGATCGAAGTGCGTAGGCCCCTCACTCATTCTCTGTGGTCCCCGCTGCTATTCTTGAGGACTTTCGTGAAGATGACATCTTTCTTAGTGTTTGGAAGATTCCTTGCTTGACTTTCCCAGAAAAGATGACAACTTTTTGAAGATTGAGCGAAGAAGACAAACCGGAATGGAGGATCGATGCTTTCTAGGGTTTTTGAGAGAAAAGTGAAGAGGAATCGACAGTGCTCGTTCGGTTAAAAAGAAGGGTAAACGAACCGTCACAAAGGAAATAAAAATATGCTTTTTCAAAATAACTGTCTTTATCCGCAAAAAATAGCTATTTCAAAAATAACTTCCCTTTTGAAAATGAATCGATGCAATATTTACGTTAATTAAATATAGCAACAATTTAAACATGGTCTGATGATCGTACCTTTTCAAGATAAGATTGGAGAGAGAAAGACTTACAATCTGAAGGTTGAGACAAGATCGTAGATAAAGTCTTGTAAGCTCGAGTCTGAAAGTCTTTAGACTTTGATATCCTCATACCTCAAAATGTTGAGTCTGGACCGTATAGACTCAAATTGATTTTTCTCCAAAGGCTTTGTGAGTATATCAGCCGCTGATTCTTTGAGTCAACAAATTGAATTGAAACATCTCCATTTTGAACATGATCTCTAATAAAGTGATGTCGAATCTCTATATGCTTTGCTCTTGAGTGGAGAATTGGATTTTTGGTGAGGTTGATAGCGCTGGTGTTGTCGCAATTAATCTCCGTGCATGAGTCTTCAATTTCAAAATCTCTTAGCCGTTGTTTTATCCACGGGAATTTGCGAATAGCAGCTTCCAAGAGCTACATACTCGCTTTTGTTGTTGAAAGAGACACAGTGCTTTGTTTCCTTGAAAACCAAGACACTGTTCGTTCCAAGCAACCGGCAAGTTCCTGAAGTGCTCTTTCTATCAACTCTGCAACCGGCCAGATCTGCGTTTGAATATCCCAGAAGATTAAAGTCTCCCTTCTTAGGATACCAAAGACCGATGCTTGATGATGAAGCGACGTATTTAATGATGCGTTTCGCAGCACTGAGATGAGATTCTCTAGGATCTGATTGAAACCTAGCACAGATGCAAACACTCAACAAAATATCGGTCTAGAGGCAAAGATAAAGAAGTGATCCAATAATGCTCCTGTACAGCTTTTGATCAACTTTCTTCCCTTCTTCATCTTTGTCTATCTTTAAAGAACTTGACATTGGTATGTCGGTCTTTTTGCACTTTTCCAGTCCAAACATTTTGACAAGATCATTAACATATTTTTCTTGATAAATAAAGGTTCCTTCCTTCAATTGTTTTACTTGAAGACCAAGAAAGAATGTTAATTCTCCCATCATACTCATTTCAAACTCATCCCGCATAGACTTTGAAAATTTCTTGCACATACTTTCATTAGAGGATCCAAAAATAATATCATCAACATATATTTGAACAAGTAAGAAACTTTTGTTTTCCTTCTTGATAAATAAAGTCGTATCTACTTTACCTTTGACAAAACCATTTTGTATTAGGAACTTACTTAATCTGTCGTACCAAGCCCGACGTGCTTGCTTTAAACCATACAAAGCCTTTTTCACCAAGACCGAGTCCGGCTTCTTTGGGTCTTCAAACCCTGGTGGTTGTTCCACATAAACTTCCTCATGGATAAATCCATTTAGGAAGGCGCTTTTGACGTCCATTTGGAATAACCTGAAATTCTTATAACAAGCAAATGCAAGTAATAGTCGAATAGCTTCTAACATTGCCACCGGAGCGTAAGTCTCATCATAGTCTATTCCTTCTTCTTGCGTATATCCCTTGGCCACGAGTCTTACTTTATTTCGTACGACTTTTCCTTTCTCGTTCATCTTGTTTCTCAACACCCATTTAGCTCCACATATGCTTTTACCTTTTGGTTTGGATGTCAATTCCCAAACATCATTAATGCTGAACTGTCTGAGCTCTTCTTACATAGCTTCAATCCAGCTTTCATCGACAAAGCTTCTTCTATGCTCTTTGGTTCAATTTCAGAAACGAGTGCCACAAAGACTAGACTCTTCTCGCCTTTTGGATCTCGTGCGAATTCCTTCATTCATTTCGCCGATTATAAGATCTTTGGGATGACCGGACTTATGCTTCCAGCTTACTTGTTGATTTGTCTCGGTTGATGATCTCTTTCTTTATTTGGATCTTCACTTACAACCCGATGCTGGTTTTCCGTAGTCCGAGATGCTTCTTGAGTTGTAGACTTTAGAGGGTCTAGAGCAGGTTCCGACTCTTCTTGATGAGTCTCGACTTGATTCATCTTGCGTTGAGTCTTGAAATTTGACATTCATTGACTCCTCTGGCAGACTGGCTCTTCTTGTTATAGACTCGAAGGCTTTGCTTGATGTAGAATATCCAAGGAAGATACCTTCATCCGATCTTTCTTCAAACTTACCAACTCGATCTTTGCATTTTTCAGTATAAAACATTTGCAACCGAATACATGAAAGTATGAAACAATAGGCTTCTTTTCTTTGAATAACTCATAAGGGGTTTTCAAAGAATAGATCTTAAGAAAACTCTATTGATGATATAGCAAGCTGTTGAAACAACTTCAGCCCAAAATCGAGAAGAAATTTTACTTTCAATTAAAAGAGTTCTAGCCATTTCTTGAAGAGATCTGTTCTTTCTTTCCACAACTCCATTTTGCCGAGGAGTATATGGAGAGGAGAACACATGCTTAAAGCCAGATTCATCACAGAATTTTGTAAAATCTTGATTTTCAAATTCACCTCCATGATCTGTTCTTATAATAGAGATAACACAGCCTTTTTCATTTTGAACCTTTTTAGCAAATTTTTTCAAAATACGAAAAGGTTTCTGACTTTCTTGCAAGGAAATATACCCAAGTAAAACGGGAGTAATCATCAACAATTACTAGACAATACTTCTTACCCCCAATACTCGAGTTCGTTGGTCCGAAGAGATCCATATGCAGCAACCGTAGTACATGATTAGTAGAGACATAATTTATTGGCTTAAAAGAATTTCTTACCTGCTTTCCCGTATCACATGGAGTGCATGAATCAGTCTTTTGGTATGGCAATTTTGGTAGACCTCGAACAAGCTGCTTTGATGAGATTTTGGCTAATTGCTTCATGTTGACATGACCTAGCTTTTTGTGCCATAAGCTTGCTTCGTCTTGAATTGAGATAAGGCATTGCGATTCATTTGGTTTCACGTCCGTAAGATAAATATTTCCATGTCTTCGACCCATGAAAGATCGAGTAGAGTCTTTACCGATTCCGTAACATGTTCCTTCTTGAAAGAAGATCTTGAAACCATCACACAATTGACTAATGCCGAGAAGATTGTAATTGAGTCCTTCCACTAAGGAAACATTACTTATTGTGAGAGTTCCAATTTTCACGGTTCCAAATCCCACAATACTTCCTTTGATGTTTCCTCCAAATGAAACTTTTCCACCATTTACTTGAGCAAGCTTTATAAAGCAATTTGAGTCTCCCGTCATGTGTCTTGAGCATCCGCCGTCAAGATACCACTTTACCTGTTTTTTGACTGAGACCTCGCATTTAACATAAAGTCTCAAGCTTTCTTTGGTACCCAAATTTTCTTGGGTCCTTTGGTGTTAGTAAGATAAACAGTATTAGCCCATACTTTCTTAACAGGTTTCCATACCATAGGACACTCTTTTCAAAATGATCCGGATTGTTGCACTTAGAACATCTCGAGAGCATTTCTACCTACAGTTTTTACAAAAACTTTCTTGAAGTGATTTTTGTAAACCTCACTCGAAAGCCTTTTCTTAATTCTTTCTTTTACTTTAGGGAAATCAATCAAGGGAATTGATTCTTCACATACCTAGACCGTAACTTATTGAAGTAAGGTCTTTGTGCTGAAAGAATTTTCTCAAGTTTTTCAGACCCTATAGAAAATTTCTTTGATATATTTGATAAGTCTGTTTTTAAAAAGCATTTTCTTTTAAAAGATTTTCTTCATTTTCTTTAAGATTGGAAACAGACGAGTCTAGACTTTTAACTCTTTCTCGCTAAACATTTTCCTTTTGTTTTAGAGCTGAGTTTTCTTTTTTTAGTTTGGAAATTCTTTTGAGAGAAGTCTTAAGACTAAAGCATAGTTCATCAATATATTTAGAAACTTTGACAGGAATTTTAAAATTACTTGCCTTAAATTCACTGTAAAGTCCGATCCCCGAGTCGATCCAGTCTCGAGTCCGATTGTGCCATCGACATAGATTGGCATATTCATTATCACTTTCTTCACACTCGCATCACTCCAGGTTTCAGCTTTGAGAGCTTTTCGAAATTTTTCAGCTTTTCCTTTCTTCTTCTTCAAAGAGGACAAATTGGGTCCGATGTGTCCCTTTTTTCTTGCATTCAAAGCAGACTACATCTTTATTTGGTTCCTCATCATCAACAAACTTGGTCTGCTGTATTTGAAAACTTTGTTTCTTTGAGTTGAACCTTCTTCCTTTTCTATTTAGTTTTCTGAATCTTCTTATCATGAGAGCAAGCTCCTCATCGTCCATATCATCTTCAGAATCAGTATCATCGTAATCATCATTTGATTTTAATGCAATGGATTTCTTACCTTTTGGATCTTCATCTTCATTGATCCTTTCCACTTCATAGGACTGAAGAGTTCTAATAAGCTCGTCACAACAGATAGTGGCATAATTCTCCGCGTCTCTCTTATCGAAGTCTTTATGTGATTCCAATCCCTGGAGAGTCCATGCAGCTTGTTTACCTTCATGGGATCAGAGTTGGTTGACCTTGATTTTCAAGACCATTCACAATATCTGTAAAACGACTAAACATGTCGATATTGATTCTCCTGGTTTCATTCTCAAGGCTTCGTATTGACCAAGAAGAATGTTGATTCTTGTTTCCTTCACTCGATCTGTTCCTTCATAGGTGATATGCAATCTGTCCCAAACTTCTTTTGATGTACCACAAGAAGATATTCTATTATATTCAGTTGGTGATAAAGCACAATATAAGGAGTAAATTGCTTTTGCATCGAGTGTTTGTCTCTTGGTTATTTCTTCCGAGACATTCCGCTGGATTCTTCAGCTTTCTTTTCCTCTTTTCAGAGACTGATGCAGTGGTAGGAGTAATTCCTTTTTCTACAACGTCCCATTCCGTAGGATCCTTTGATCGTAGGAAAGCTTTCATCTTGTTCTTCCGTATGTTGTAATCCTTTCCATCAAAGTAGGGTGGTCTCGGTATTGCTTTGCCCTTCCATCAGCCCCCGGTGCTAGCATACTAGCCATGGATCTTTTACTATGAAGTAAAATACTTCAAATAAAGTAAGTACACAGGCTCTAATACCAATTGATATTGCTAGTATGAGTACCTAGAGAGGGGTGAATAGGTGCCTAAACAATTTATCGATATACGGAAGCGATTCTTATCATATGATATAAAGTAAATTCTCTCTTAATTGACAAAATGAAATACGATCGAGGTAGAGAGAGTAAGGAAGAGAAAATTGAACACAGGATTTATAGTGGTTCGGCTTATTCCAAGCCTACGTCCACTCTTCCGCACTGACAGCCCACCGGCTGGATTTCACTATGATCAAAAGAGAAGTTACAGCACAGCTTTGCCTTGATTCCACAGTGTAGATGTTCTACCACACCTTCTCAAGGTCTCTCACAAATATAGACTCTCTTTTTGTATACAAGTATTCGCTCAAAGGATTTATCTAAACAAATAGGAGCTTCGACTTTGGAATTCTTCTATCGCGCACACCTCGAACAACTAAGAACGTCTTTCTTATATACTCCTTTATGCCATCATACCCGTTGGCACTTACCAAAGGAATTCCTCCAATCTACCCGTTGGATGGAATCAATTAGGAAGATTGTTCGAGCTATTAAAGGAACGTGTTGATAGCCCATCAATCCTCGTTCGCCCATACAATCGGATCTCGGTTTCCATAAGTAGAACCTTCCAATAATATTTAGACAATCATGGAATCTTCAGTCATTGAATCAAACTTGATCAATCAAAGGATTCCGATACGTCTTCTCCAGCCACGAGATCTTCTCCAGATGATAAGGTTAAATCCTGAACAAAACATCCAGGTTCGATAACCTTTCTTCAACGGATTAGAGACTGTCAATGAGGATAGACTTTGAGTCTTGAGTGCGGCTGTCCGGAAGTCTTCGGACTTTA
>CM024526.1:13932534-14067971 GCA_014182385.1 Eucalyptus viminalis
AAAGAGTATATAAAGGAAGGCGTTCTTAGTTGTTCGAGGTGTGCGCGATAGAAGAATTCCAAAGTACGAAGCTCCTACTGTTGTTTAGATAAATCCTTTGAGCGAATACTTGTATACAAAAGTCTATATTTGTGAGAGACCTTGAGGAGATGTGGTAGAACATCTACCTTTGTAGAATCAATGCAAAGCTGTGTTGTAACTTCTCTTTTGATCATAGTGAAATCGGCAGTGTGGTATCGGTGCGGAAGAGTGGACGTAGGCTTGGAATAAGTTGAACCACTATAAAATCCTGTGTTCCAATTTCTCTCTCTCTACTTAGATCGTATTTCAATTTGTTAAGAATTGCTTTAGTATATCGATAAATTGTTTTGTGCGCCTATTCACCCCCTCTAGGTGTTTATACTAGCAATATCACTATTTATATTGCTTAATGTGAAAATTCTTGTTGGGCTAGCATGTCCAAATAACATAAATAATCCAGCAAGACCAGTATTACTACTTAGGGGCAAGATGGCCAATTAAATCACAAAAAAACCCCTACATAGTTTGCCGAAGGCATGAGTGCTATTGTACATGTTTAGAAGAAACCATGCACGAAAAGGGTCGATAATCAGCCTTTTCTAGAGGTTTTCATTTAGAAAATTTTCATATCTTTGAAGATGACAAAATAATCAAAGATTACTAATATGTGTATGGGTTGAATAGACCATGTCAAAAGTACAAACCGTTGTCCTAATAGGATATCTAGAGCTTGTGAGTTCTCTATCGTTGACACCTAAATTTTTGTTCAACAAATCATGCATGCAATTATTGATACAAAGTCAACAAATATGAATGAAGAAAAAGAAATGAAGTGAACAGAAATAAATAAACAGATGTATAAAAAAAAGGGGCCTCCCGCGCGCTCTCTCTCACGTGCACTCCCCAGGCACGAGGAACACACACACAGACTGAGAAAGTCTCTCTCGTCTTCAGCGCTCTGAATCAAATCCAGTGCCTTAGCCCGCGGTGGCTACTGTCGCGGGTTTTTCGATCCTTCCCAAATTCGTTACACATCCGGTTGAAGTTTCTTCATCTATCTCAGACCGGAGCCAGTCGCAGATGAACTCCGTTGGATGGATTTTATCACTGCCGAGCATCGCCATTAGAATTCTCGTAATCAGCGTCTGATTTCTATCATCTTCGTCCTCCGATGGAGAAAATGGCGGTGACTGAAGCTCGATCGCAATTGAACTCTTCACTTCGAGCTCTAATCATTAAATCGAGCACAAAAGGATTAAAAGCTGGTTTCCGATTTCGATTCGATCAATACCACTGATTTCTCGGTATCTTTCTTGGATCACCAGTGCTCGTCTCAGTCCTCCTCAGTCACTGAAGAACCTCCGGACGGAGTTAAAAATAAAATCCTCGTCCAGCTCAGGAGATCCGAAGGCGGCTACCTCTCTACGTTTCCAGCATCGCAGTCACGATAAGTGCTCTGTTTGCCCTTGCCTTTTGGTCAAAATCGTTGAAGCACTCGGATTCGGGTCCGTTCCTTCATCGCCGGCATCGATACTCATTGGTCACGTATCCAGGACCTCTTCCATCTTCTCTAATCATCAGTCGTGCTCAGTTATTGTTCTTATTCAAGGTCATGAATTCATGCGAAAGCCAATCGTGTCTGAGTTGATCTCTATCATTGTGAACGTCGTGCATTGCTTTAGTGTTAGTCTGGTGTTGATTACGTGCTAACTGTCGTTTCGTTTTCTTCAGCAGACGCTCACTACCTGTTTTGCTAATTTGCCTGAATCAGTCACGTGATGTATAGTTGATGTCAAACAGAAACCGAGCTTCAACTGAGAACTAAAGGTCTGGATTAGATGAAGATCATCTCTAATTGAGTATCTATTTGTGACTTGAGACTGTTTTGATGATGCTGAGATGGTTTGGTTATGGATTCCTATTTTGTAATCGCAACTGGATGCATATTGCCTGTTTGATGATACGTATGAACCAGAGTAGTGCCATTTGTTCTTGTTGTCGATCGACATAAGAACATATTGACATGATACGCAGATAGCAATCTTATAATGCAATAACTATTGAGTTATTTGATGGCCAAGATGCATTACACATTTCAGTCCGATGTCAGTCTTCATTGCTTTGTGTTAAGACTTGATTGTCCGTTTGTTTTTGTATAGGTTGATACCTTGCCTCTTGCCTGTCATTTAAGATAATCTTGTTCAAAATCGCTTTCTGTGAGTTCAATTCAGTGTCCGTTTTGGGAATCAATGAGGACTGAAAAGCATGGACAGTATAATAAAGAGAAATAGATACGTTCGATGTTGAAGTGCTCATACATGTGTAATTCAAAAACTGATCGGTGAAAAAATCAGCCCAAGCATATCAACCTAAATGTTATAGTAATATGGTTTCAATCATGTCAATCAGACCATTTCTGATTTTGGTGGATTTGGGCCGCTACTGGTCTGAGGATTGCCTTCATGGGCTGCGCAAACTAGACTAAGACCGCATTAAGCCCTCTTTTTTATTTATTTATTTATTTTGTTTAATTTGTATATAATTTTCATTATTTTGAATAAAGATTGCCTAAAGTGTCAATTGACAATTAGGCGTCAACCGTCCTTCCCTCTCTCCAACATGGCAAGTTTCCTTTTTGTAGTGGTAGTTGCAATATGGTCCATAAACTTCTAATTTGTTTAATATGGTCCATGAATTTTACTTCAATGTGCTGTGTGATATCTGAAGTTTTGGTATGTGTTCATTTAGTCTCTGAACAATATGAAAATGTTTAATGTTGTCATTAGTTTATTCAACGGAAGATTCATGGCCAATTAAACAAATTAGAAGTTTATGAACCATATTGCACATTGGGCCAAAGTTCATGGTCTATTTGTATCATCATCCCATATGAATTTACAATCACTTGATAATTTCTTATAAGAATTACTAAATTCAAACCATAATAAGTTTTCAAAATAGTATGAAATTGGTTGTTGTCTACCAACCAACATTTACAAGTCCTTCATCCCTTCTCGTGTCTCTCCCAGTCTCACTTGTCTTCTACAATTCACCTGAAAAATTAGTTTCTTTTGATTTTTTGACATTATCGACTTTTACCTTTTGATAACACACACACATATATATAAAATTCTAGCATTCTACATCTGACATACTAAAATTTAAGGAGGACTCGAGTGAGAATAAAGGTAGAATAGGAGTTGTTCCAAAAAAAAATAAATAAAGCATCAATTGCGAAAGCAGCATAAGTTAGATACTACAGATGAATACCTAATCTTTTTGTAATGGCGGTTTCTAAACGCAGACCTACTTTTTATTTCGATTAGTAAGCAAGAGTTCTATTGGTCAATAGACAAAACTTATCTTTAATGGTGATGAAGAACTATGAAGAGAAGAAAAGAAAATGCTATTTTAAAGTTTAATAACTGAACCTCACTGGAATTCTTCATGGACGGGAGTGTCTAAATAGCACTTTATCCCAGAATCGATAATAAGCAAACCTCCATGATCTAATAAAGGTAACGGACCACAAAATACCCAGAAGCCAACCACGAGTCAAGTGGTATGCCCATGAAACCACTTCTTCTCGCTATCATCATTTGTCACCATCATCTGGTTCACTTTGAGATGGAATACAACCCAATTCTTCTGTCCCGTTTGTGGTAACTGAGCAAGTTTTCTCAAGCAGAATCCCACACAATCAAAGTTTCCTCGGGAAAGAACTTGGGGAATTTGATCCCAGCTGTAGTTCCACACAATCCGGCATTGCCCTCAAAGGAACTCGCTGAAAATGTGAGAAATTGTTTGATCGCTGGGATGCATCCCACAAGCTTGTTGTATGAGAGGTTCAGCTTGGAAGAAAATTCAGGTCTGAAAGCTGTGTGGGAATCGTCCCATTAAGGTTGTTCCATGAAAGGTCTAAGGACTCAAGCTGTCGTAAGTTTCCTAGGGATGAAGGAATTGGCCTCGAGAATGCATTCTTTGATAAGTTGAGGACATAAAGCGCTTTCAGATCACCTAGAGTATCAGGTATTGGACCTTCAAAACTGTTGCACGAGAAGTCGATTGAAGTGAAAAGAGTCAAGATTTTCACCAGCTCCGCGCAGACCTTTGATGGTGACGCTTACTGTGTCTTGATAATAGAGTCCACTCAAGCGAAGGAATGAATATTGGATGTGATTGATGTCTACATTAGCCTTCATAGCCTCCCAAGTTGTGAGGCATCGAGCAGGCAGAATGCCGCTGAAATTGGGAAGATATGTCTACAATTTGAAGCTTTCTCCCAAGTGCCATTTGTCTCTGAACATCCAACCCCTCCTTGGAACTTGTTGGATCGTAAAACAAGGACACGTAGACTTGCAACGCTCTTCAATTGACATGGAAACACATCATCAATCTGGTTGTTTCGACATCTAAAACCTCAGAGCTCTGCAATTTGCCAATGACTCTGGGAACTTCCCTTGTAGTAGATTATAGCTCAGATCCAAGTCTTCAAACCACATGTTTTGGGGAAATTGACAATGCTTCCATCCAAGGCATTATTTCTCAGGTTTAACACCTTGAGACTCCATCACTAAGCAACCAGGAACATTTCCCCTCAAAAAATTATGAGATAGGTCGAGCACCTGGAGATATTCAGCTTTGCAAATTGATTCTGGGATAGACCCGTGGAAACTGTTATTGGACAGGGAGAAGAATATCGCCATAGAAAGGTTCACACCAATAGCAGGTGGAATGACTAAAGTGAAGAAGTTGCTCGAGAAGTCCATGTATGTGGCAGATGGTGGCAGCGGTAACATTTGTCCACGGAGCCTGTTCTTGTGGAGGTCGAGAACTGTAAGAGTAGAAGTAATATTAGGTGACGGTGTTTCAATATCATCCAGCAAATTGGATGAAAGATTGAGATACAGAAAATTTTGAAGCCCCATATCCATTGCGGTATCTTGTCCTGAATCCAATTGCGAGAGGTCTAGATATACCAATCTGTGTTGCTCAGCGAGGAACTCTGGTAAAGTCGTCAACTGGCAAAAGCCAACTTTAAAGTTGTAAGGTCAGGGAATGAAGACGCTTGGGAAGCAGTTTTTGTGGCATAAATGGAAAAACTATTGTAAGAAAGATCCAAATAAGAAAGATTTCTCAGCTGCTGAACCAAATTAATGTGGAATGAGCCACTGAAATTATTGGAAGAAAGTGAGAGGTACTTGAGCCCTCGGAATTCCCATACAGACTTTGGTAGCTCTCCTCCTATATTGTTGTTGCTCAAATCAAGCGTATCCAGTTCGTGCGATGTAGCATTAGAAAATGCATTCACTTGACCAGAAAATTGGTTGTTGGAAAGTTGAAGCTTCTGAATCAATGGAAGTGCGAACAGAGATGAAGGAATATTTCCTTTCAGTAAATTGAATCGCAGATCGAGAATAAGAAGACTCGAGAGATATTTCCATTCGGTCAAATTAATCGGACCAGTTAGACTATTGTGGGACAAAGTGATTTTTGTCAGATTCTTGGACTTGCTGAGTGATGGAATTGAACCAGTAAAATTGTTGAATGAGAAATCCAAAGAGCCAGTTGCACTAGATTGGTGAAAGAGCTTGGGATATTTCCACCCAAGCTGCAATTCATCAATTCTATTCTTGACAGATTTCTGAGATTACCAATTGAATATGGGAGCCTCCCGGAAATATTTGAAACTAAGAACCAGTGTCTGAAGAGAACCATTTTCCGGAAATTCTGGCAAAAAGAACCCTGAAGAAGCTGGTTAACTGATGGGTCAAGGGTCTGAAGTGTTTGTACCGGAAGATTTTTGAGGGAATACTCCTTGCAGGCCACAAGAACTGAGATGCAGAGTTGTTAAATTGCCGAAGAGGGCAAATAACTCTGGGACGGTGGTAGACAGATTATTGCCGTCCAGTTTAATCACTGACAGAGAATGAAGATTCACGAGGAAGAGCAAGACTCAAGGGGACCTGATAGATTACAATTTATCATGCTCAACACTTGAAGTTTCGGCAGTGAAGAAGACAGGGCATTGCACCATTCATTGCCCGTAGCAGACACGTCCACTCCGTCAAGGTACAACTCTCTCAGCTCGCCAAGATTCTGAACAAGCATCTTTAGATTCGGATTCTCGAGTTTCAATGAAGTGAGCCCAGGAAAATAAAGCATGGATACATCAAGAGTAACCAACCTTGTCAAACGTGATATTCCAATGGGAACCTGTCCTGTGAAGCCCGCATTTGAAAGATTCAGGTACACCAAATTGGTGAGATTACTGAACCCAGATGGGATCTCCAGTGACTGGAAGCGGTTGAAGGCCAAATTCAGCCTCCGAAGATACTTGAGTCTGAAAAGACTCGATGGGTCGTTAAGTCCACCAGCAATACTCTCGTTGCTCAGATCAAGACCCGTAACTTGGCCACCTTCGCAGGTCACGCCATCCCAAGAATCATTGCTCTGTGGCCATCTGACCAATTTCGAGGACAAAGAAGCAGTGAGGTTGAGGCTATTCTTCAATTCCAGCAGCAGAGATTTCTGATCGCCGGCGAGACACTGCCCCGAAACCAAAATCCTGCCTATGCTGAAGGGGTTGGTTTGCGCGAGTATTAAGACCAGCCATAGGAGGAGCCAAATCCTCATTTGTTTCGAGCAGATCTGGACACTCCTGTAATTGAGAGAACCAGCTGCTCTGAGTTCAGGAAACCGAAAGCCCATGTTGCGGCTAGCGGGAGGAGGAGGAGGAAAACAGGGGACGGTTCAGAGTGGGAACACGAGGAACAGTCAAAGTAAGCGCCTGCCGGAGGGGACGACTTTGTCAAATGTATCTACAAATCTAATAGTAAAATTAGCACCTTTTTTTTTTTTTTTTTTAAACACACACACATACATATATATATATATATATATATGTGTGTCGCGACCTACCCTCGGGGGGAGGGAGCAGGTTTAGGGCGACCTACCCTCGGGGGGAGGGAGCAGGTTTAGGGGTATTGCCTAAAAGACGGGCCTAAACGCCCATGATTCGACGCGGCTTCTCCCGAGCCCATACCCCGCGTGACGTTGGGATATTTTTTATGAATTTTGCACAAAATGAGTATCTACTAGCCTATTGGGGTCGGTTAAAACCAAGTGAGCATGGGAGCGTCTTATAGCTTCCTACGCAACCAGAGTCTAGGTTCGGGGACTTGATTACACTAATTAACCAATTAGTGTCTTTTCGGTACCTAATCTTGTTCATTTTAACAAAATGATTTTCATCAGGCAGTTTAGATCGATTTCATACCTATCCGCTAACATAAGAGGTGAGCATGCAGGTGCACAATCAATAAAGTAATAATTATACCTACCAAGATCCTATTTGCCCTAAAATTAAACATGTGCAAATTAAACATAAGACATGCAAATTAAATATACGATAAAAACAACATACAAGAAAATAAAGGCTTAATTACACTAAAGGGGCAATACATAGCAATTCCTAACCAAACCTTATCATTTTTGGATTTTCGAAATTTTTAATTTAATTTAATTAATTTTTTTTAACTTTTAATTAAAATTAAGAAAAGGCGAAATTTTTAATTTTTCTGAGTTTTTTGAAATTTCAGAAAACTTTTTGAATTTTTATCATTTTTTTGAATTTTTTGAATTTTTTTTTTTGATTTTTTTATTATTTTATTATTTTTTTAATTTTTAATATATATTTAATACTTCAATAAAATGGGTTCGGACCGGGTAAACCCAACCCGGCCCGTAGACCAAACCCAAATCCGGATCCAACACTTTTGGATTAAAAAAATTCATTTTTAATTTTTTTATTATAAAAAAAAAACTCTTTTCGTTTTTCTCACTGCACTCCCCTGCGCCATTTGCTTCTGCGATTCCTCTTTCCCGAAGCCCCTTTTTACTTTCTTTTTCCATAATCTTTTTTGCTTTTCATTTCTTTCTTTACTTTTCGTTTTCTTTTGTTTCTTCTTTTATTTTACCTTTTTTTTTTTGTCTTCTTCTCTACACGTTCTCCCCTTCAGGCGTCGTCTTCTTCCCCACGCCTTTCTTCTTTGCAACTTCATCTTATTCTTTCTTTTTTCGTTTGTTTTTTTTAATATTAATAAAAATAAAATAAAAAAACAAAAAAAAAAAACAAAAAGACCAGACGCTAAACCACTTTTTACGGACACCGCGCGGCTCCACCATCGCTCCAGCCAACAGCACCCAACTCCAGCTAACAACGCCCAACCTCAGCGACCACAACAATCAAAGAAAATAACCATGCCAAAACTAACATTTTCGATACCAAATTTTCGCCAAGCAAAATGGGTATGCTAACGTGGGAAGAAGCGCCGTCTAGGACGGCCTTAAATCACAGGACCCGCCGAAGGAAGGTAGTTCCGCTGGAGGACCTTCCGGCGATAGCTCAAAAAGATGGTAGACATGCCACGGAATCACAATAAAATACACACACAAAAAAAGACAGCAGACGTGGTTCAACAATACAAAGGTAAACAGTCGTCAAACTAGATTATAGAACATCAAAGACTTCGGCCATTTAATCAGGCATTTTATCAAACACCTAAGACGCGGTAACTAGGGGGGTAAACATAGATTCAATCGGGGCTCGATTTCAGGCCAAGATCATCACATGATTCACAAATGCTATTTTGGATCGACTCGGGAACAAGTTTATCAGCATCTATCTTGAGTTTAAACCAAAATGACAAGTCTCGGCCATAACACCAAACACAAACAGATATTTGCATTAAGCACTACAAAAAGCACACATATGCTGTGTGAGGAATGAACACGAGCACAACGGAGTTTCGGGCGGGGATCAGGACTGAAGCTCGTGCGAACTGGTCGACCACAAGCTTCAGCCCGACGCCCCACCAAAAACAGGGCAGACGTACTCGGGAATGACCCACCTGGTTCGAAGGGGAGCGCCGCGGTGGATGACGACTCTCGGGCAGACGACCGGTGACGGCGAAGCTGTCCTTCAGTCTCGCTCTCTCCCTTTGGCTCGCCCTCTACCCTCTCGAGCTCTCTCTCCGGTCTCTTTCTTCCTAGTCACTCTTCTGTTTTTCTCTCAATGCTTCACTCCGCCTCTCCGCGTCTGTCTTCTCTCGTTTTATACCCGGCCGGCAAGCGCGCATGGCCTCTGCAGCTGCCAGCTTGCCAGCCGAACTGCCCCCTCCGACCCGCGGATCATGCTGGTCGCCTGCAATCCCGATCCCCTGCTCCCGATCGCTGCTCCATTTTCTGTTCTCTGCAGGTCTTTTCAGCGAAGACCAGCGGGAGGGGGAAGAAAGGCCGGGCACGAGCCGAGCCGAGCCGAGGAGAAAGAAGAGGGAGATGGGCCGTGCGTGGGCCATGCGAGGGAGAAAAGAAGATGGGCCGCACAAGGGCCTGCACGTGGGGAAAAAGAAAGAGAGAATGGAGTCTCTCGTTTTCGTTTTTTTTTTTTTTTTGTAATTACTCAATTTTTTTTTGTATTTTCTTTTGTTTTGTTGTTTTTTTTTTTAGTGGCTAATTTCTAATCTTGCACACAATTAAGTCTTAAATAAAATAGTAAAATTTAGGTGTCAACAGTGAGCAAATTATATATATATTACAAGAAGGCACATAACTGTTTGTAAGTTATTAATGAAATAATATTTTACCATTCACAAGCTCAATAGTAATATATATCGTAAGTGGTAAGCTATTAGAACATTGACAATCGAAAGTGCCCAACATAGTTGCACAATCAAGTTAATTTACTTAATCAATAGGTAGCAAGTCGGACGATTAAGTACCGTTATTTAAAATTTATGGATGGTGTTACAGGTCTACTATTGAATGAAAACTATTCTATGTGGGTCAAACGGAATGTTGGACACTTCTTTGTGATCCTTAGACGACTCATCATGACCCAAAAATGAGTACAGGTTTCCATGGCATTTTCTTCGGTCCCACTGTACAGGGCATTTTATGTGATAGCTACTTTGCAATCTTCTCTTGTTTAATAATTTCCAGGCTACAAAGAGGATAAACTTTTGGACAATTTTGGTTGTGAAACACAAGACGGAACACTGTTCCATGCTGCTGAATTTGTGTAAGAGTTGCCGATTGTAAAACCCTGTTGGTCACAAAGATTGACCGGTGACTTGCTTGGTCTGTAAGTTAGAAACTTTCAATCAGCTTTTTATTTTTTTTTTTATTTTATTTTTAAAGTACCGACTTTATTTGATTCTTTGAAGTTAATGATTATTCTATAATTTACCATCATTTATTTTCTTAAGCTACAAGCCTGTTAAAGTTACAAATTTTCAAAACAAAACTACCAACCTTAATTTGAGTAGCTTAGCAACATTTATCTTATTTTTTCCAATTTAACAACCATTTCAATAGTTTATGAAATTTAATCAAGTCAAATACAAACATGATAAGCTTACACATAAGAGTTTATTATTTTTTTTAATAAAAGTTTAGTAGCTTTAGGTTGTAGATTATCGAATTAATTGTTGATTAATAAATAATCATATAGAGGTTAGTAATTGAGTTAAATAAAGTTAATAATTTCATAAAAAGGCTATAAGTTTAAATTCCATTGATAAATTATGGTTAATAGTTGGTAAGGGTTTGTTTGGTAATTGGCTAATTCTTCACAATTCATGTTCTTTTGTTTTCCTGAACAAAAAAAGAATGGAATTTCGTTTAATAATGTCAACTAATTTTTCTACTCTTGGGAACAGATCAATGGTCAAGGAATAGATTTGGAACAGAATCAAAAAGTTGAAAAAAGGTTACTTTTTCGTTTTTGGAAACAATTCTAGAAACAAGCCATTTTCTTTTTCTTTTCTTCTTCTTCCACCTCTAGCCGGTTGCTCGAGCTGGGTGATGGCTGGCGACCGGCTAGAGACATGGTCCGGTAACCTTGTCGGCCCTTGGCGAGATCGGGCTTCGCTCGACTATGGCGAGGCTCCCCTGAGGCCAATGAGGTCGTCGGCTCTCTTCTTTGGCCAGTTGGTGGCCATCACTAAGCGTTGGCAATTGGCAAGAGGAGGAAGAAGAAGAGAAGAAAAAAGAGAGAGGATGTCGCAACCAAAATTTTGGGTGAACCACCTAGGGTTTGGCTAATGGATTACTAAGCCTCAACTTAGCTTGGGCTCTCCCAAGCTCATACCAATTCGCAACTTAGGTTCAAGTTTTTAACATGCAATTGATTTTTAATTAAGAGTTGCCACTAATTTATTTTTGGTGGATCGATTAGAAACCCAAGTAAAATAATTGGAGATTTACTTTACTCCTACGAACTAGAGATTGTGAGTTCGGAGACTTGATTACGCTAGATTTCTCTAACGCCCTTTCGGTACCTTTCTCTTTTATTTTTAATTTTTTTTTGCAGGCAGTTTGAATTGATTTTAAATCTATCTCCCTAACATGTGAGGTGATCATGCGGGTGCGCAAACCACCAATTTAACACCCAAGAAAGCAATGAATAAATCACAGGACTTACCTCATGGCAACGAAAGCATCTGCAATGTTAGATCAGAATTCACATCAACAGTTCTAGATATGATTTCTAATTAACACGTAATTTTTTTTTTTCACTTATTTAACAAGAATCATGCTTTATGCAATGCGGGCTACTAATTTAACATGAAATGATATGACATGGCAATATTACCTAAACTATATAACATAAATAAGCATGCAGTCTATTATAAAGAAATGCAATAATTAAATGCAATATAAATTAACCTAATGACATGCAATTTTTAATTAAATGAACCTAGTAACAATCACTAAATGACGTGCGTTTCATGAACCTAATCCTACATGACATGCACATGATTTTTTGTATTTTTTTAATGAAAATTCGTAATTAAAATCGCTAAAAATAAAAATCTAACTAAAGTGAGATATTTCAAAAGATATTATCTAACCTAGATACTATCTAAACATGCATTTAAAAAAAAAATCTATCCATCCTATATGCAATCAATTCTAATCTACATGGAATGCAAATGCAACTTTTTTTTGGATTTTGGGGATAAATAAAACAATTAAAAGATAAACACCAAATCATCCACGATCATTAAAGATGTTATCCATCATTCGAATTTAGATTCAAACTTGATTATTTCGCTTATAAAATCGATAAATTGATCTTAAGCCTTAAAGATCAAGATATCAATTTTACTCCCGCGTGATTAATTATTCCATCTAAACCCTTATAGATGGAATAAAAATTCGCGTGCGGTTGCGATTTGAAGTGGTACATCGGGAATTTCAACCATGCATCGAGAAATATAAATAAAGAAAACAAAATATTAAAAATAAGATAAGATAAAATAAATCTACCTAATAAAATAAAATCTCTACCTAAATTTGAATTTTTTTCCAAAATCCGCACGGCTCAAGTGAACCACGATGGAGGCTCGGAGCCGCTAAGGACGGTGGTTGTGATGGTAGTTCATCAGAGGTGATGGGTCGCCATTCGGAGTGGGGGGTTGGTTGTCGGAGCTTCGGCGAGGAGGCTCGAGCAGTAGCTGATGGCATAGCGAGGGGGCAGCAGCAAGCGGCTTTGCTCGGGCCCAAGCAGAGGGAACCTCGGCAAAACCGGTGGAGTGTTGCTGTGGGCGTCACTCAGTACAGGGGGACTCGGGATCAAGCGCTGTGCTGGGCTAAGAGACAGCAGCGACGGCGTTGTGATTGGTGGCAGAGCAGTGTGGCTGAGTGGACATCGGTGCGGGAGCAGCAGCAGCAGTCGTCGGGGGAACAAAGGGCTGCAGGCGTCTCAGGTGGCTCACGAACAGAGCAGGGAAGAGCCGGCTCAAAACCTGCTGAGGCACGGGTAGATGAAGGTGGGTCGCGACGGCGAGGGGCGGAATAGCGAAGTAGCAGGGCGAAATCGCAGTGGGCTTCGGCTCCGGGCTGCGTCGGTGCGAGCGCAACGCGAGTGAGGAACGGCTCCGGTGCTGTAGTGGCGATGGTGGACGCTGGGGCATGGAGCGGCAGTGGAGGTGAACTGTGGAGGTGCAGCTATCGCTGGCACAATGGTGACCGGCGGATCGAAGACTGGCAGGTGAACTAGTGAGGGCAGGCTCGAAGAAGACGATGAACAGGAGCTGCTTTTCCATTTTTTTTTTCATTCTCTCTTTTCACGTTTCCCTCCCTTGTCTCTCTCTCCCTCTCTCTTTGCTGCTATCAGCAGAAGGGAAAAAGCTTCTCCTCTTCTTTTGCTTTTGCTAGCTTTTCTAAAAAGAACACAAAAAGAAAAGTGTTGTGCTGTTTTGACCTAGAAACCGACCCTTCGTGCTGAAGTTTAATCTCCAAAGAACAAAGGAAAAACCTCAAAAATCAGAAAAACCCCTAAAACCTAAAACGAGGAAGAATTTCTTCTCTTTTGACTTCAATTTTTCGACCTAGAGAACCGAGAGAAAGAAAAAGCCCCTTGTGCTGCGACCGTATATTCAATGTGTGCCCCAACCCCCACCCCCACCCCCCGAAACCCTACGCAAGCAACCTATTTATAGGCCAAGGATTTGGGTTTTAATTTTTTCCAAATCGATGTCCACGAATATTTCTTTTCCAAACGCAATATTTGCTTTTCCGAACGCAATATTTGCTCACACTTGCCCTATCTGAACATATCCCGGAAAAAATGTAAAATCTCTATTTTTCATGAGATAATCTTCAATCATTAAAAAAAAAATAGGCTTGGGCCAATTTGCTCATTTCGTGAGCTTAGCCCGATCTATCAATTTAAAGCTTAGAACCACCAATTCGAATCCCTTTGTTACCAGCCCAATGTAAATGCAATAATAATAAATAAATGCATCTAAGATTATATACTATGCAATTAATTAATAAATTTTTTGTAGGGGTTAAAAATTAATCCCTATTTTTTATGCAATAAATAACTAAATGGGTTGCCCAAAATTTAAGTGTCAACAGAGGAAAATCTCAAAAGATTATTAAAATATTAAAAGAAATTCTATGTCACAATTTTTTTTTGAGTATTTTACCAATCACATTTTTATTCCTTTTTTATTCTAAGAATATAAATTTTATGCAGTTACCGAACGTGTTTGAATTGTCACGCCCCAAATCTCGAGTGTGCCCACATCCCTTGGTGGTCGATAAAATTGCAACGTCCCAAGACGCGTAGCTGACCCATTTATTTTAATACACATGCGAAAGTGTAATAAAAACAATCCCTAGACAACACTCAACATTGGATAGAAAAGCAAGACAATCATATCAAACCACACTTTATAAACAGCCAGGTTCGTACATAGAGGGTCTGACTCAAAAAGGAACCACTAGGTCATCTACACTCTAGACCCTTCAGCCTCGGGCTCTGGATCCTTCATGCTATGGCCTTGAAAATGTTAACTCATGGCGGGGTGAGATATAAATCTCAGTGAGTTCACGCCCTAAACCCCGATTATGAAGGAAATATGCCTAAAGTCGGCCTAATCACACAACCACAGAGACTCACCTCGCCTTAGTTCCTCTCTACACGTCAGCACAGTTTATATACACAATGCATATAATAGATACACACATCAATTGGAACGCCTCACTAAAACTCAATCAATCATAAGGGTCTCGATTATAGGGCCAAATCGTTATGACACGTCTCATTTCGTGTCACACAATTTTGTCCCATAATCTGGCGCGTCTATCTTAATCAATCATGCGTTCCAATTGATTACGGCCTCCAGGGCACAGCCTACTCGACGTTCGGCGGTCTTTTGGCATAGCTAGGTTCTCTTAACCAGCACACGATCATTCAATTCCGGCCAAGGACATTATGCTTTGCACTCACATGCCTCAAGTATACAGTCAGATCGAACCTTAAAAATTGATATAATTCCTTTAAAAATCCTACTATTTCATATAGTATTTAAAACCATTTTCGGTGTCAAAACCCGACACCCGGTATTTTCTAATTAAATACCAAAATTTCTCAATTTTGAAATAAATACTCAAAAATCAAAATCACCATTCAATTGCACTCAATTTGCATAAACTAAACACACTACTGCAATTAATACGAAATTCCGGTCACCGGATATCCCGTTATAATTTCCGGAAAATATTAAATGATTAAATAAATTACAAAAATATTAAATAATGCAAATTAAATCCAACAAATGCTAACCTAGGCCGGAAATGCTAATCTAACCACCCTAAACGGGCCTAAAAATTAATGCACCTATATACATAAATAGTACAATCTATTTAGCCCATAATCAATCTATTCTAACCACCTAACATACATAATTAAGCAATTAAATCACTAATCTAAACTAACTAACCACATAATCAACCCTTAAGCATAATTAACCTCATAAGCAAGGTTTAGTGAATAAACTCACTAGTTTAGCGGGCCGGTGAGTCCACGGTGACGGCGACACTAAGCGAGGTCCGAATGGGCCCGGAAAAGCCTCACGAAGCCCATAGCCCCCTGTGAGGCTCAGCTTCTGCTTGCTACTGGAAAGGGTGGTTAGGACCGCGAAAAAAGGGCACGGCGAGCGGCTAGGTGGCGACGATGGGTCCAGGCAGGGTTGGGGACAGCTGGATGGTGACAGAGGAGCTTCAACGGAGCTGGACGGTGGCCCGGGGGCTCGTGAGGACGTGTGGCTGGTGCGGGATGAGCAGAACGACGATGGGTGACCAACGGGGCTCAGGCACGAGCAAGTGGCTCTGACGGGCGGTAGGGGCTCGAACGGGCGTGCACGGCGGCTAGGGGCGATCGATAGCTGGCTAAAGGCTTTCCTCTGGTTCTCTTGAGCTCAAAAATAGCAAGTATGGAGAAAGCAAAGCAAGGAAGAAGATGAAGACAACTGCTGCAAGAGGGGGACCTAAAAGCCTTCAAAGTCCTCACATAATATCCAAACACTCATCACACATGCCCCCACCACTTCTCAGCCATCATCCTCAGCCATTTGCACACCCAAGGCTTCCCAAACAAGCCATTGAAATGGTCTAAAAGTTGCTGCCCCCCAAATTGGCTATGAATTTTGACATTTGCCTCTTCAATTTCATTTCCATTCTTCTCCAATTTGAGCTCAATTGGCCCCCAAAAAATCAACCGAGATGCTCTCATCCATCTCATGATTTTTCCTCGTCAATTGAACCAACTTGACGGCCAAAAATGCGACAAAAAATGTGACATCCTGAATTTGCCAATTCTGTTTTCAATTGAATAAGTCGGGCATTTCATCTTCGTACCTATAGCTCTCTTCTTTGAGTTTGCCACTCACGAGATAACTAGTCTATCGGGTGAAGCCGTTAAGGAATCTAAAAGCAATAGACTTGAGAATTCGACCAGGAAACGACTACTCGACCGTACTAATCTGCAAGGGTCATTACGACATAGATCGATTAGGGACCGAAGATAGGTCGATTTGACAAAGGTATGTGATTAAGTGTGGGTGATTCTACCTAATTGTACAATTCTTGTCGATCGGCACTAGACCGATTTCTCTATCGTTTTGGTACCTTGTGTCCGTATTTGAAATCTTGAGATTTCTATGACAATCGAGAGTCGCCAATGTGTTGAAAATGCACTTTTTGGTTCGAAAACAATCGACCACATGTCAATTGCACGAAAAGTTCCTAAAAGCTAGCTGGTAGATTAGGACACACAAAAAGCGCGCTAGATTGAAATTAACCGTGAAATTGAATCCGATTTCAGAAATTGGAAATTCTGTCATGTCATAAATCATTTTAGGAATGTCGACTCATCTTCCGAAGATTTTTTTACAAATCGAGTTTTTCGGCGAAAAATCAAGAATTGACGGAATTGGATTGGGAAAGTTGGAAGACAGTTCTTGAGCACACTTTTGGCATCCAAGATGGATTTATTGGCATGGAAAAATGTGGATTCAAGTGAGGACACATGGGATGAATTTTTTAGAATTGAATTGAATTGAATTGAAGAGGATTGAAGAGGAATTGAAGACTTTGAAGGCCATATTGCACCAAATTCGTATGCCATGGGGGGAGGAACATTTTGGACCTCTTGGCAAGCTTGTTGAGGAAGATTGAAGAGAGAAAAAGTGGCTGTGGATAGCTGATGGGTGGTGGGGGCAAGCCAAGTGAGAGAGAGACAAGTGTTGAAGGCTAAGAAGCCACTTTGGGGTCCCTCTCTTCAACAGCCTTCTTCTCTCTTGAATCTTGGCTTTCTCCATTGATGAGGTCACAAGAGAGCTTCAAGAAACTAGAGAGAACCAGCAGAAACCGCAGCTCCCTTCCCCTTTTCCCATATACCTCATTTTTCCCCTTGTTTTCTCCGTCTGCCGGTTTCTGCTCCAGCTGACCTTTCGCCAAAGATCTGAGTAGAAAGTGGTTTTCATGGATGAATTAGCCAACGATCCACCCATCACCGTGACCAGAACATCCAGACCATTTCAAAGAGCTCGACCTCACCCCGAACGGAGCCGTCGGCCATCCGATACGGCCGCTGGAAGCCACCGCTTGTCGGTTTGTCGGTCCCCTGCCCACCTGCACTATTTTGCATTTTTCTTCATTTTTCTCCCATTCCAGCCCTTCCTTTGCCCATCCCATCGACCCACAAGTTCCCCAAGAACCCCAGGAGCCACCGGTTGCCGACCATCCACTCGCCGGAGCTCCGATCGACCCGTTTTCACCATTGAAGCCGCTGGTTTCTTCTCTGTAGTTCAGCCAAGAACATAAATAGAAACCAGCAAGGTTTTGGAGACTTTGTGGCCTGTTTTCAAGCCCTTCCCGGCTTTGGTTGGTGTCGCCGCTTGGAGGTTTATTGCCCACCTCACCGTTGCCGTCGCCGTGGACTTGCCGGAATGCAAATCCAGTGAGTTTATCCTCTAATCTTCGCTTAGGGAGTTAATTATACTTAAGGGATGTTTAGATTAGTTTAAGTATGATTAAGTTGATAGATTAGATTATTTAAATGTTAATTAGATTAGTTGAATGATTAGAGTAAGGGTTGGATAAATTAATCTATTTGTGTCATTAGATTAACATTAATTATGCTTAGAATTTAATTAATTATTTTAATTAAATTAAATACTATTAAACATTATTTAAATTATATTATTTATTATTTAAATTAAAATAATTTTTGGAATTTATTTAATTATTAATTAATTAATATTTTCCGGAAATTATACCGGGATAACCGCTCGATGTAATTTCGAGCTGATTGTAGTGATGTGTTTAAATTCTATAATTGAATGCTGTATGGTGAAATTGAGTGAGGATTGTGTTTAATAGGTATTTTAATTGAAAAATACCGGGTCTTGGGTTGTGGCACCGTTAGTGGTTTATGGTTGTTAAATGGTGAAATCATGGTAATTATAATTTTGGGTATTTATCCCTAACTCGAGTAATTTCAATTTTTAAACAAGAACTACCAGGCGTCGGTTTACAACGCCAAAAATATCTTTATGAACTACATTAAATAATTTTGCTCAAAAAAAAAAAAAGAACTACATTAAATAATGGGATTTTCTAAAAGAAAATATTGTATTTTGGCTAAAGCCGATCGAGTACCCACACTCGAGTATGTTTATCAGAAAGGATAAGAAATGATGGTATTCTCAAATGGTGAGAACAATATACTATATCATCCTACGGGCTCTGATACGTTAGCTTAGCGAGAGCAGTATACTGGTGTACTATATTAACCTACAGGCTCTAATATATCAGCTTAGCGCGAGCCGTACACTTTATCAACTTAGAGTGAGCATCAAAGGTATACTATATCAGCCTGCGGGTGATATGCCAGCTTAACAAGAGCAGTATACCGGTATACTATATCAGCCTGAGGGCCTCGATATATCAGCTTAGTGCGAGCTATACTATCTATTTATCAGCTTAGAGCGGGCAATCCTATTATGGGTGGACTTATAGATAGTATTGATTGGGCCGACCGAGAGAATGTCGTGATGACTTGGAATCGACTGAGTCAATTGATCGATGATTCGATCTGATTTGTTGCTTGATGTGTTGAAATGATTGGTTCAATTATGAACGGTACTGACGTGCAGGAAGGGACTGAGGGAGGGTAAGTCCTCTATCCTATTTGTGTGGTTAGAGCGCCCTGTGGCGTATTTTCTTCCTAATAGGAGTTAGGGGGTGAACTTGCTGAAACAATGTCTCTCCCTATTGTGGGCTCAACATTTTTAGGTCCTTAGATAGCAGTTATGGAGGACCCGAAGCCATGGAGTCTAGTAAGGTGGAGACCAAAGGATTGGTGAACGTGTCTAACTAATTCGTCTTAGGACAATTCCCCTTTTTGTTGAGCTGGTCTATTTTGTAGACAACCCAGTGTTGTATACAAACCTACGTGTTTATAAAGACTTGTTTTGGTTGTGATTGATTGCTGTTTTTCTATCCTAAAGATTTTCTTGTTAGGAGATTTGTTTCGCTTCCGCATGTGTAATAAAATGAATACGTTGGCGACGTGTCATGGGATGTCAGATATTTGTATCGACCAGAGTGGGATGTTCGCGCGCTCGGGGTTCGAGGCGTGACAAAAAACGGCCCTATAATTTTCCCGGTCCAAAGTAACCCAACTTTGATTTTTCGCCAAAAATCTTTGGTTTGCAAATAAATCTTCGGAGGATGAGTCGACGTTCCAAAAATAAATCGTGACATGATAGAAATTTCAATTTCTGAAATTGGGTTCAAATTCGCGGTTAATTTCCACTGGGCGCGATTTTAGCGTAACGTGACTTACCGTGTAGCTTTTAGGAATTTTTAGTGCAATTGACCCATGGTCGATTATTTTTTAGCCACATTGTACATTTTCGACTCATTGGCGACTCTCGGTTGTCGTGAAAATCTCGATATTTCAAATACGGGCACAGAATATAGAAATGACAGAAAATCAGTTTAGTGTCGTTTGATAAGAATTTTGCAATCAGGTGGAATCATCCACACTTTAATCACATACTTCAATCGAATCGACCTATCTCCAATCTCTAATCGATTTTAACGGTGCCGTATTGACCCTTACAGATTAGCACGATCAAGCAGTCGATTTCTGGTCGAATTCTCAAGTCATTGCGTTAAAATCCCTTAATGGCTTCACCAGATAGACTAGTTATCTCGTGAGTGATTAGCTTGGAGAAAAGAACTATAGTTGCGTCAATGAAAAGCCCATCTCATTCAATTGAAAACAGAAGTGGAAAATCAAGATGTCACAACTCTTCCCCTCTTATTAAAATTTCGTCCTTGAAATTTAAACCATTACAAATCTTTAAACAAGAAGGTGGGGATATTGTCGTCTCATCGAATCTTCACTTTCCTAGGTTGTTCCTTCTGTGTCGTGGTGTTGCTAGACCACTTTAACTAACGGGATCGTCTTGGTGCACAGAATTTGTTCCTTCCGATCTACAATCTGAACCGGTCTTTCCACGTACGACAACCTATCGTCCACGTTTAACTCTTCAAAATTCAGCACGTGGGTCGAGTTAGGCTCATACTTCCTCAACATCAACACGTGAAAGATGTCATGCACTTGCGCCAACCTTGGCGGCAATGCAAGACGATACGCTAGAGTCCTTATCCTTTCCAAAATCTCAAAGGGACCTATGTATCTTGGACTCAGCTTTCCCTTTTTACCGAAGCGTGAAGTACCCCTCATCGGTGACACCTTCGAAAGTCGTGCTCACCAATTTGGAATTCAAAAGGTCTTCGACGCTTATCAGCATAGCTTTTCTGGCAGCTTTGAGCGGTCTTTAATCTGTCCCTGATAACTACAACTGCATCCATGACTACTTAACCAACTTTGGGCCTGTGATCTTTCGTTCTCCGACCTCATCCCAACACACTGGCGTTCTGCACGCTCTGCCATACAACGCTTTAAAAGGTGCCATCTGAATACTCTGCTGGTAGCTGTTGTTGTAGGCGAACTTGACGAGATGAAGCTGTTCCTCCTAGCTTCCTTTGAAGTGTAGCTCACACGCTCTCAACATGTCCTCGAGAGTCTGAATCATCCTCTTAGACTGGCCATTTGTCTGCGGATGGTAAGCCGTATTGAATTGCAGCTTCGTTCCCAAGGCGATTTGCAAACTTTTCCAAAAGGCAGCTGTAAATCTCGAGTCTCTATCAAATGTGATCGTCACCGGCACTCCATGTGGACGAACAATCTGACGCATGTACAATTCTGCATATCTGTCCAATGCAAGGTCCTTTCGTACGGCGATAAAGTGAGCCGACTTCGTCAGTTTGTCGACCACAACCCAAATGGAATCATTACCCCTCTGACTCCTCAGTAAGCCCATCACAAAGTCCATTGTGATATGTTCCAATTTCCACTCAGGAATCTTGAGAGGTTACAGAAGTCCTCCCGACTTACAATGCTGTGCTTTCACTTGCTGACACGTTAGACACTAGGCAACATGCTTGGCGATATCCGCCTTCATACTGAACCACCAATAGTGTTGATGTAGATTTTGAAACATTTTCACACTGCCTGGATGAATGCTATAAGTACTATGATGAGCTTCTGACAAAATCTTCTCCTTAAGCTCTACATCGTCAGGTATACACAATCGTCCTTGGAACCTTAGTATTTTGTCTTCAGAAATCTGAAAGTCAGCCTTTCTCTTTTCGGTATCTTCTTGCAAGATCTTCTAAATTTCTGTGTTTGTCAACTAAAGCGTCTTGATCCTTATCTGCACTTCTAGTTCAATTCTGAGGGTGGTCATAAGATTTGAAAGGTGGCTTACCTCAAATTTGAAAACCAAATCTCGAGCTTTCTCGAGTAAAATCTACTCCTTAACCATCATCTGTGCAACTAAGGATTTTCGACTCAGCGCATCTGCGACCTTATTAGCCTTTCTAGGATGATACAAGATATCACAATCATAATCCTTCAGAAGTTCCATCAAGCAACGCTGTCTCATATTCAACTCATTCTGAGAGAATAGATACTTGAGACTTTGATGGTCCGTAAAGATCTAGAACCTTTCTCCGCACAAATAATGTCTCAAAATCTTCAGAGCAAAAATAATTGCTGCGAGTTCTAAGTCATGCGTCGGGTAATTTAGCTCATGAGGTTTCAATTGACGGGACGTGTATGCAACGACTCTACCATGCTGCATTAACACGCAACCCAGTTCTCTAAACGATGCATCATTGTAGATCTCGTATCCTCCAGGACCAGATGGTATTGTCAACATTGGCGCGGTAGTCAACTTCTTCTTAAGCTCTTGGAAACTACGCTTGCACTTATCTGCCCACACAAATTTCTCTTCCTTCTTCAACAGTCGAGTCAACGGTGAAGCTAATGCTAAGAATCCTTCCACAAACCTTCTGTAGTATCCTACCAAACCCAAAAAGCTTCCGATCTCTGTCACTATTGTTGGTCTTGGCCAGCTGATAACTGCTTCAATCTTGGTCGGGTCCATGAACATTCCTTCGCTTGAAATCACGTGACCTAGGAAAGCAACATGAGTTAGCCAAAACTCGCACTTGTTAAACTTGGCATACAATTCATGATTCCTCAATCTCTGAAGCACCATCCTTAATTGTCTTTCGTGCTCCTTAGGATTTCTTGAGTACACCAGAATATCATTGATGAACACGATCACAAACTGATCCAAGTACTCATTGAACACCCGGTTCATTAGATCCATAAAAGCAGCTGGGGCGTTCGTCAAACCAAATGACATTATAGTAAACTCATAATGGCCGTATCAAGTACGAAATTCCATCTTTGGTATATCCTCCTTTCTGATCCTCAGATGATGATACCCTGTTCTCAGGTCGATCTTAGAAAATATCGATGCTCCTTGCAACTAGTCAAACAAGTCGTCGATCCTCGGCAGTGGATACTTGTTCTTGATCGTCACTTGATTGAGTTGACGATAGTCGATGCACAGGTGCAACGAACCATCTTTCTTCTTCACGAACAAAATTGGTGCTCCCCAAGGTGATGCACTAGGACGCATGAATCTCTTATCCAACAACTCCTGCATCTACAATTTTAGTTCTTTCAACTTAGACAATGCCATCCGGTAAGGAGCCTTAGAGATTGGCTCTGTCTTTGGGCCCAACTCGATCACGAACTCAATCTCCCTTTCTAGAGGCAGGCCTGGCAATTCTTTCAAAAACACATCTAGAAACTCTTGAACTACGGCGATATCTTCCATCTTCAGCTCCTTAATCGTTGTATCCATGACAGTCGCCAAGTAATCTTGACAACCCCTATCTAACAAACGGGTTGCCTTAAAAGACGAGATTAAGGAAATCGAGGTTCCTCCTCAACTCCCAATAAACTCGAAACTTTCACCCGCTAATGAGTTAAGCTGAATCACTTTACGATAGCAGTCCATCTTAGCTCGTTGCTTGGTGAGCCAGTCCATGCCAATTGTTACATCGAAATCATATATGGCTAGGACTATCAAATCTATCATCTCCTCTCGCTCGCCAATCACTAACTTGCAACTAGGACAGCCTACTGCAGCTAACACCTTATCCTTTAACGGTGTAGATATGCTAACCACTGACTCCAACAATTCAGGACTTAACCCTACTAGCTTAACAAACTGCTCAGCTATAAATGAATGAGTTGCGCCAGGGTCAAATAAAGCATAAGCAGCATGGTCATTTAACGAGACCATACCTATGATCACATCAAGTGAGTCCTCTGCTTGTCCTCTAGTGATGACGTACACTCTTCCTTGCGCTGGAGGTCTGTTCTATCCACCCTGCTGTGCACTATGCGGTGCGTACCCTCTATTCTGACCCATCAGTGGCGGCAGCGGCGATAACTGCGATCTGATCTGTCTCCTGGGACATTTCCTAGCCATGTGACCCTGCTGGCCACACTCTAAACAAGCACCCGGCTTAGAATGGCACGGGGTTGATCCATGTCGCCTTCCGCAAAAGCGACACATGCCCATCTGGCTTGGCGTTGACTAACCTATCCTACCCTTCTTGTTGGGCGGGACAGGGAACCTTCCTCCTGTCATAGGTTTGTTCCCAAACCTATTCGCATCCCTATTTGAACCAAACCACAACCTAGATGCAACGGCTTGTTTGTTCAGATTCCTCTCTATCAACTGGGTTCGACCATATATTTTATTGTAATCCTTCAGGTCAAATGGCACCAGCGGATTCTTTAGCTCCAGTCGGAGACCATTCCTAAACCTCCAAGCTTTGTCTTCAGGATCTTCCACTAGTCTAGGAGTGTACTGTGACAGCTTTGCAAATTTAGCCTTATATTGGTCAACTGTCATCATCCATTGACGGAGGTGCTGGAATTCCTTCATCTTTTGCTCTCGAGCGCTGTTGGAAAAGTTCTTGCCATTAAAGGCTCCGAGGAAGGCGTTCCACACTGGAACCTCGCCTTCTGGGGTCACACTCCCTTTGGTGGCTCTCCATCAAGTACTTGCGTTTCCCTGCAACTGATATACTACAAGGACAACTTTTTCTGCCTTGGTACACATTAGTAGTGCAAAGGCCTTTTCCAAGTCTTGAATCCAGAGTGTTGCAGCCTCGGGATCTCTTGCACTAGTGAACCTTGGCAGGTTCAGTTTCAGGAACTGCTCCACAAGTTTGTGCATTGGCCTCTCTCTCTCAACAACCACGTTCCCAGGTGGAATATTGGCAAGTGCAGCAATGGCAGCGGCAGCGATGGCAGCAGTATTAGTGGCTATAGCGGCGGTAGTAGTGGCAGCGGCTTGATTCTAGGCCTGCTGCCCCATCAGATTCCTTAGGGTCTCTTACACTTGCATGATCCCGTCAATTCTCGAATCACTAGGTGCTGCTACACTAGCACCGACTGGAGGCGGTATTACTCCACTTGCACTGGACTGAGCATGCGCTCTACCACAACCACCTCAGGTACCGACCCTTGTCGGCGTCCTAACCCGAGTCACATGGGCTATAGTCCTCTTCCCAGGAGTCCTTTGCTCCTAATCACTCATCTTGTAGGATTCTTACAGAACCTGCTTTCCAATTCCACATAGAATTAGAAGTTCCAATCAACTATCAAACACATTCATCTACATAATAAAAAGGCATTTCCTACTAACTATCCCATAACCCATCGCACCTTATCACTCCATACACAAACTAGCTCTGATACCACTCCGGGTGAGGATGTCACGCCCTGAACCTCGAGTGTGCGCATGTGACATCCTGAAATTCCAGTCCTCTGAGGAATGAATGGATGTGAATTTCGTCAATGCATTATTGGTTGATCTCACTCGGAATTGATCACTCTGAGCTACCGACCTTGAGGGGAAATGCTAATGAGGACAGAACTCGTACGACTAAAGAACTTGACCTGGGAAAACGACTTGACCATGTGACTTACGTGAGGACGATCCTGTAGATAGGTAGGCCGATTCTAAGGATGACTAGAAGTCGATTCGCGGACATAACATAATGGAACGATGGGTGATTTCGTTTACTGTTATCGAACCCATGAACGACCCTATGTCGATCCTCAGTAATCGTGTATTTTGAAATAAGAATCCATCCTCCGTAATTTCATGCAGTCAAGGACGTCCATGCGTCGAGATGTCTTGAACATGGTTTGACACAAGTTGATCACGCGGGAATCCTTGGAGCCGCTGTCGGTGTGAGTTGTACCCAAAATGGCATTAGGGTTTTTAAAATTCTATCAAATCATAGAAATTCTATTGATTAATTCTATTTATATTAAGTAATCAAAATATTAACTAATCCAAATTTTATTAAATAGGAAATAATAAATTGAAATACTAAATGAAATATATATTCTTTATAGAATATATACATTTTAGAATAGAAAGAAATGAAAATATAGAAATAAAAAATAGGAAAAAATAAAAACGAAAATTGTTGTTATTTTAAATTTTCTTTTTTTATTAGAATTTCAATATTATTTATATTTTAAATTATTATTTTAATTTTCTTAATTTAAATTTAAAGAAGTTTGTTATTCAAGAAAGTTAGTTTGACCCCCTCCCCATAATCTAATTGATAATAGAAATTTGAATACCCTCCAAAACAAAAAAGGATATAATTTCACTTGATTTCACTTCACGCTCCAATTTTTGGGCGAAACAGAGAGATATCTCGATCGGGGAGAGAACGGGGAAATCCCATATGACCCGATATATCGACAAGTCGCACTATACGTCAACCCAAGAGGCATCTTCCTCTCTAGGACTTCGAAAGGGTACTTTTGGAACACCAATAGGCATAAAATGAAAGAAAAAAGAATGGGAAAGGTCCTTCCCCTTTTGGGCCGATTGTGGGCGAGAAGGGATTCGAACCCCGACATCGTGGTTCGTAGCCACGTGCTCTAATCCTCGAGCTACGAGGCCCCGCCCCATCTCCACTTGGATCTGTTCCCCGGGAGTACCCTAAAAAAAAGGGAACCTTTCCTCTCCCCAGCCATTTCGGGTTAAGAAGATGTGAAAGCGCCTTTCTCTCTATAATAAGGGTGCGTTCCGAGGTGTGAAGTGGGAGAGAAGTCGTCCAGTTCCTATAGAACCTATCACTAAAATACCCCTAGAAGGGGATAGGGCTAAGCGGAGCGAAAAAGGGTTTTCCATGAGATGTGAAATGAAAACTATTAGTCCCACACGAGGTTTGTGAATAAGTGATTGTCTGATAATGAGCAAGAAATATCCGTCTTTCTGCTAAACAGAATGTATTGAACTCATAATTCATTAGATACTTTTGGTTATCAAATATACATAGTGCGATATAGTCAAAACAAGGTATTCTAGTAAGAAAAAAATAGATACCTCGGAGATAGGTAGACTCATCAACAGACTCTCTATCCTCTCTTTTTCAATCGAATTCGTTTATATTAGTCATTTCAACCCAATCTCTCTTTTGATTTTGGAAAAAAAAATATCTTTATCAATATGCCGCTTCTTCTACACATTTAGGTATAACCTAGAATAGGAAATAGCTAATAGTTAGGACTCATTAAAAAAGAAATGGATAATCATCCACTCACGGAAAAGCCCTTCCCGTACCAGGTACTAATATCTTTTTAACGTATAATTAGATCGGGTAATCAGTCAAATTAAGAAATTATGAACAGAAGCTCGTTGCTTTTTCTTTCTTTATACTTTTTCTTTCTTTATAATTAATTGAGGTCATAGGACTCTATCCATTTATTCATTCGACCCAACTCTGAATTCATTTCATTTTTTTCTCACTAAGAATTCAAACAAGGTTTTGAACTGATCCACATGGCATGAGAACTAAATATTGGACTTCGAATTATCAGGAATGTCCGGGACAGACATTAGATGAAGCTGCTTCAACAGTCGACAGAGCCAGTGAAGTTGAGCAATTGGAAAAGGGATTTTCGGACCGAGAAAGTAAGCTCGTGAGGACGTGGGCGGGGCCAAACCAGTGTGGGCCTTAGGCCCAAGTTGGGACAGCCACCAAATGGGCCTAAGACAAGCAAATGAGCCCATTGGGCCTAAACCAACTATTCATCTTCTAAGCCCATGGGCCAAATCTTAGCCATTTCAAGCCCAATCAATTCCTAAGCCCATTACTATTCTTGGCCAAGCCCAATCCTTGGGCCAATCCACCAATTTTAGCCCAAGGATAGAATGGTAATTGTGCAAGGTGAATTGACCAAAATACCCCTAGTTGTAGGGAGAAAAAGGCTAAAGAAGAGAGAGAAGATGAGGTCATGCATGGGGAATTGAAGCAAGCCTTCAATGGACTTAAAGAGGTGTGACACTAGCCCTCACATCACTCTCTCTCTACACCATTCGGCCTCCCAACCGACGAGCTCTCTCTCCCTCGTTCTCCCTCTCTTCTAGTTTTTGTTCCAGCAGACCTTCCTCCAAAGAGCTGAGTTAATTGTTGGCTTTTCGGACGAATTAGCCTCCATGCCACCCACCATTGTCTTCATGAGATCCAAACCGTGCAGGAGGACTTGGCCGTTTGCTGGTCAGAGCTGTCGTTTGACCCGTCGGCCGGCCAAAAGCCAGCGGCAGTCCGATTGCCTGGAACAGTTCTGCTCCAGTTGACCTTTCGTCAAAGATCCGAGTTAAAAGTTGTCTTCCCGTGAGAATCAAGCTATGCTTCACCCAACATTGCGACCAGGAGAGGCAGAGCACTCCAACGAGCCTAGTCGCACCCTGAACGGAGCCACTGGCCGTCCCAAAATCCTGCGAGAAGGAATCGATTGCGGTTCTGCCCCATTTCGCATGGTTCGCGATTTCGACCCGTTTTCTCCCATTTCGACCCTTCTTTCACCTAGCCCAGCTACCAGCCACCCCCTTTGACCCCCAGGTGCCACCGTTTGCCGGCCAACCCCTTCGCTGGAGCTCCGGCCAAGCCGTTCAACTTATTTTCTCCTTCGGCAATGCTGTTTTTCAGAGGGAGTTCGTGCTATGGTTGCTGTGTTGAGCTTGAGACCACCTTGGATCATCGTGGTAGATGTCTCGGTGCGTAGCCACCGTTTTCGCCGCCGCATTGGTGCCTCTAGCCCGCTTAATGGGTGAGTTTAGCTCCTAATCCTTTGATTAGAGCTTAAACTTGCTTAGGATTAGTTTAGTTAGATTTAATTCTAGTTTAGGTGATTTAATTAAGTTGTATTAGTCCTAAGATAGGTGTTTAGATGAATGGTATAGATTAGTATAGATTAGTTTAGCTTAATCTTACTTTAGTTGCTTTATGTGGTTTATGTGGTTAATTAAGTATGATTTGCTTTAATTAATTGATGGTTGCTTTAATTAATGCTTTTAATGATTTCTAGTTATAATTGATCATTTATTAACTTCTGGAAATTCACTGTTCATGCGACACTGTTCACGATTAATGTTTATGAAACACTGTTCACGAGTTACTGTTCACAAACACTGTTCACCCGATAACAAAAAGTGTCTAATTTCATGTGGGTTTAATCCTATGAAGTGATTGGATGTGTTATTGCATAAACATCTGCACGAATTGAATGATGATTTGTCAATTGTGTGGTGATTGGAAAATTGGATTTTATTCAGAAAATCCTAGGTATCGGGTTTTGACATCGAAAACGGAATTTGAGTATTATATCAAATAGTGGGGGTTTGAAAAAGGATGGTTTCTGTTTTCTTGGTTCAAATTTGACGAGTAACCACACACGTGGCTAATTTCTTGAATGATTTTTAAAATGAAGAAAAGAGGCCGGGATGATTATTTTAATGAATGGCATTGAGTGAAATGTATGGTATCCTAGGCCTACCTTGAATTGCCGTGTGTTGGTTAATGCGAAGTCATTAGGGGTGTTTAAGCTGGACGATATCGTCAGGGGCGTTTAAGCCGGACGATACGCGATATGGGATGAACCATATAGTGGGCTCGGGTCACAGTAGAGGCTAGGCCGACTAGACCTATACTCCTTTGGGAATGCCGTCGACATAGTGGCGAAGCCGTGCTCCAAGGTGGAGAGACGATGCCTGGCTAAATGCCAGTAGATAGCTGAACTGCGAGTAGGCTATGCCCAAGTGTGGCAATGATTAATATTTGGGAGACATGATTGATTGAGATCGTTGTGCCTTATTATGGGGTAAAATTGTGTGGCATGGTATGGGACGTGCCATAACGGTTTTGCCTTATAATCGGGATGCGCGTGATGAATTGATGTGCAATGAGTGGCGCATTGTTGTGCAAGAATGCTTGAGAATCATGTCGTCGTTGGTTCCAATCATGCATGAGTTGAGCACATTGTTTATGGCATGCACGCATGAATCGATTACGTGCATGGTGTGGCAATGGCCAGGTGAGATCACTTGTAATGCGACTCGTATGTGATTGATGAAATGTATCATCTAATGGCCATGTGCATTATGTGTATCGTGCCGAATTATAACGTGCAGGGTATGGCATGCCGGGTGAGATTACATGCGAACCAACTATTGATTGTTAGTTGTTTGCTTGATTGTGGGGTGGTTCTAAAAAGATACCCCGAGTTGAGTTGGTGTTCTAATTCGGGGGATTAGGGGAAGAACTCGCTGAGATTTATATTTCACTGGTTATTGTATAACCATTTTCAGGTCCCTAGTGTAAAGAACCCGGAGCTTGAGGCGAAAGTGTCAAGAGAATAGGTGGCTCAGTAGTTCTTTATGAGATAAACCTTCTGTATAAGCTTGCGGTGTTATGAAAGTGTACTTGATTTGAATCTGGTTGTCCTGCTTTTTTATTCTATGTATGTTATTGTCAGGGGATTTGTTATTTCACTTCTGTGTGTGAAATAAAAATGAAAAGGGTCGACAACAAGTACCTGGGAACGTTGCAAATTTCTATCGAACATCGAGGAATGTGCGCGCGCTCGAGGTTCGGGGCATGACAGCGCACATCCCTCGGTGGTCAATAAAATTGCGACGTCCTAGGACGTGTCGCCGACCCATTCATTTTAATACACATACAGAAGCATAATAAAAACAATCCCTAGACAACACTCAACATGGGATAGAAAAACAGGACAATCATATCAAACCACACTTTAGAAACAGCCAAGTTTGTACACTCTAGACCCTTTAGGAACCAATAGGCCATCTACACTCTAGACCCTTCAGCCTCAGCTCTGGATCCTCCACGCTATGGCCTTGAAAATGGTAACCCACGACGGGGTGAGATATAAATCTCAGCGAGTTCACGCCCTAAACCCCGATTAGGAAGGAAATACGCTTAAAGGCGGCCTAACCACACAACCACAGAGACTTACCTCGCCTCAGTTCCTCCCTGCACGTCATTACAGTTCATATACACAATGCATATAATAGATACACACATCAATTAGAACGCATCATTAAAACTCAATCAATCACGGGGTCCCAATTATAGGGCCAAATCGTTATGACACGTCCCATTCTGTGTCACACAATTTTGTCCCATAATCTGGCACGTCTATCTTAATCAATCATGCGTTCCAATTGATTACTGCCTCCAGGGCACGGCCTACTCGACGTTCGGCGGTCTTCTGATGTAGCCAGGTGTCATCTCACCCCATTGAGCACGGCAACGTTTCTACTAGACGGCAATCTCAAAGGAGCATCGGTCCAGAATCTACTGCGACTGGCATCCGTTGTCCAGGGGCATCCCATATAAGGGCAACGTCCACTCGACGCACATCGGGACGGGTTCTCTTAACCAGCACACGATTATTCAATTCCGGCTTAGGACATTGTGCTTTGCACTCACATGCCTTAATTAAGATAACAACCTTGTCCTGTTTTCTTCGTATTAAAAACACTCGGTGAAAATAATTGTGTGTAGGTACACGGTCAGATCGAACCTTAAAAATAGATATCATTCCTTTTAAAATCCCTCTATTTGATATAGTATTTAAAACCATTTTTGGTGTCAAAATCCGACACCCGATATTTTCTAATTAAATACCAAAATTTCTTGATTTTGAATTAAATACTCAAAAATCAAAATCACCATTCAATTGCACTCAATTGCATAAACTAAGCACTCCACTGCAATCAGCACGAAATCCCGATCACCGGCTATCCCGATATAATTTTCGGAAAATATTAAATAATTAAATAAATTACAAAAATAATTAAATAATGCAAATTAAATCCAATAAATGTTAACCTAGGCCGGAAATGCTAATCTAACCACCTAAACAGGCCTAGAAAATTAATACACCTATCGATATAAATAGTACGATCTATTTAGCCCCTAATTAATCTATTCTAACCACCTAACATGCATAATTAAGCAATTAAATCACTAATCTAAACTAACTAACCACATAATCTCATCTTAAGCTATGCTAATAAACCCTTACGCATAATTAACCTCCTAAGTGAGGTTTAGTGAGTAAACTCACTGGTTTAGCGGGCCGGTTCACGGCGACAACGACGCGGAGGCGAGCAACAAACAAGCCTGCGACAACACCAAGCGAGGTTCGGATGGGCCCGAAAAAGCCTCACAAAGCCCACAGCTCACTGTGAAGCTCGGCTTCTACTTGCTGCTGGAAAGGGTGGCTAGGACGGCGGAAAGGGGCACGACGGGCAGCTAAGTGGTAACGACGGGTCCAGGTGGGGTCGGGGACGGCTGGACAGTGACGGAGGAGCTCCGGCGGAGTTGGACGGTGGCTTGGGGGCTCGCGGGGACGCATGGCTGGCGCGGGACGAGTGGAAGATGAGCGACTAGCGAGGCTCAGGCGCGAGCAAACGGCTCCGGCGGGTGGTAGGTGGCTTGGACGGGCGTGCACGGCGGCTAGGGTATGTCGACGGCTGGCTGGAGGCTTTCCTCTGGTTCTCTTGAGCTCAAAAACAGCAAGTACGGAAAAAGCAAAGCAAGGAAGAAGATGAAGGCAACTGCTGCAAGAGGGGGATCTAAAAGCTTTCAAAGTCCTCACATAATATCCAAATACTCATCACACATGCCCCCTCCACTTCTCAGCCATCATCCTCAGTCATTTGCACACCCAAGGCTTTCCCAACAAGTCATTGAAATGGTCCAAAAGTTGCTACCCCACCTTGGCTACGAATTTTGATATTTGCCTCTTCAATTTCACTTCCACTCTTCTCCAATTTGAGCTCAATTGGCTCCTATAAAATCAGCCGAGATGCCCACATCAATCTCATGATTTTTCCTCGTCAATTGAACCAACTTGACGCCAAAAAATGCGACCAAAAATGTCACGCCCCGATCCTCAGGCACACGCCCATCCTGCGTCTGGTCGATTAATAGCGACGTCTCAGGACGCATCGCCGACCCATTTATTTTAATATGTACATGAGGAAGCAATTATAAATCCCCCGACTATAAAACAATGGGATAGAAAAGTAGGGCCATAATTTTCATACTAAAATTCACAACCACACTTTTATACAAAGCAAACCTTATAGTATACTTTACAATACTATTTACAAGTCAGATCTATCAAACATCAGATCCTAACCTAGAGTTTGCAAAGATAGGGTGAGGTCTCAGTCCTCATCCAGGTCATACTCAGGGTCATCCTCTGGATTCTCCTTTGGTTCTTCATCCGGTTCCTCTTCTTGCTCCTCTTCATCAGACTCCTCTTTAGGGTCTTCCATCTCCTCATCCTTTTTTGGTTCCTCCTCATTCTGTTCCACAATCTCTCCTTCTTCTTCACTCCAGTTGGCATCGTCGATTGAGTACACTGGAGATTTGGGATCACTCCCAAGCTTGGGATCCCTAGCATCTTCCACCGTTTCGTCCTTGAGGTTTGTTGTACCCTCACCAAAAACCTTTAAAATGTATAGGGGTACAGTCGACTCAGGTATAGGACCATCCCTACGCCCGTCCCGGTAGTAACGATACCACGACCTATACTCGTTTGGCACAAAATCGTCTCTACCCATGTCGACCCAAACGGTGGACTTCACCAAAACGTACTTCAGTCCCTTGGGGTGGTGATCTATCGGTATGTGGTAAGCTATCTTCGATATGTCCTGTGGCATACCAAACTGCTCTGGAGGAGGGGGAGGTACAGGTGCTGCCATCTACAGGCCTGAAATATTTTCCCACAACGGGATGAGACTACGTCTCAGCGAGTTCTACCCTTCTAAGACTCAATTAGGAGGCCAATATGCCATAAGGACTGCCTATGCACAACACAAGTTAGATGACTTACCTTGGCCTTAGATTCCACCTACAATTCAACACAGATCAATAGGCATCCAATCAATCAACACAGATTGAAATATCGATCAAATCGACCTAGTCAATTACATGTCATTCCGACCTTTCCTCGTTCATTTTAATTAATATCATATATTCACTAAGATGGAACTTCTAGTCATCGTGCCCACATGCATTCTCTGAGATGACTCTCCTAGTCACCGAGCTCACGTGCATTCTCCGAGACGACATACCTACTCATCAAACTCATGTGCATTTTCCAAAATGGAATACCTAGTCATCGAGCCCACGTGCATTCTCCAGGATGACATATCGAGTCTCCGAGCCCACGTGCCTTCTCCTAGATAACATGCTTAATCACCGAGCCCACGTGCATTCTCCCAGGTGATATACCAACTCACCAAGCCCACGTGCCTTCTCCAAGGTGATGTATCAAGTCAATGAATCAACAAATCATAACGTCTTTCTCCGAGATGACATACTTAATCATCGAGCCGATGTAACATATTACCTTTCTCTGAGATGACACACTTAGTCATCGAGCCGACGTAACAAATTACATAATCAATTTCCTTTCCACAAATCCCACTATTTTCCATAGCCTACCAAAACACTTTTGGCACTGAGAATCGATGCTCGGTTGTTTCTCAATTAATTACCCAAAATCAATTAATTTAGGAATAAATCCTAAAAATCCATAATTAAGTCAATACAGCACGAATTAAAGCTCGAATAAATAAACGGACTGCACCACGATAATCAGCATAAAATTCTGGTCGTCCACTATCCCAGCCTAATTTCCGGAAAATAAATAAATAATTACAAAAATTAATTATTAAATAGCAATAAAACCAACTTAGGCCCGTAATGCCCAATTGGAAGCCGAAACGGATTGGAAAAAAAATCCCGATGTTCGTTCAATAAATACTAGGACATGTCTAATCCCTAATGGCTACGTCTAACCACCTAACATGCATCGGTAAGTCACTAATTTAATTACTCTAATCTAATCTAACCACCTAATCACACTTAACTAAATTTAATCAACCCCTAAGCATCATTAGTCTACTAATTAAGGCTTAATGAGTTAAACTCACCCGTTTAACAATCCGTTCGGATTGAAATGTCGGGGACAAAGCGAGGGTCGCTTTTCTCCAAAGTGAGCCTAGTATCTGAGGCCCGAAAACACCTCAAAATGGGCTCGACACCTTTCTGGAAACCCACTGAGAAAGCTTCTATTTTGGCTGCAAGAACATAAGAAAACAAGCTAGGTTGGTGCGATGAGGACAATGGTGGACCGATGGATGGCTTGGCGGCTAGGAGGGGCGGTGATAGCGGCCCACAGTGGCTGGACAGGCTCCGGTTGAGCTCTAACAAACCTGAAACAGCTGCTGGATCGCGTGAGGGGTGAGAGGGGCAGACAAACGTGGGCGACGCTCGCGCAGGAGGTAGCGCGCACGAACGGCGACGGCGGCGTTGCAGGCGACGGCATGGGCAACGTGCGGTTGCTCCCGCTCTTCCCTGGGCTACTGTGGCATCGAACAAGGTAATGAGGGAGAGGAAAGAAGCTGGTCACCAATCTTGAGGGAGAAAGGGAGGGAGAGCTAAGGTTGGAGGGCCCCTTGGCCTTGGTTTTCCACATTTTTGTCCTCCCTTGAGCTTGTCCACCAAGCCAAGATCTTATGGCTGTCCTTAGGCCACCGAGGCCTCTCTTTACAACATTGAATTGGTCTGAATTGGTCCAAATTGGCTAGGCCATGGGGACACACGAATTTGCAAGCATTTTCTCTCTAGTTGGTCACTCACCAGTTCTCAAATCAACTCAATTCGGCCTTGATAAATTCTATTGTCGCGTAAATACTCAAATTAGCATTTTTCCTCACCACTTGAACCATCTTGCATCCCCATTGCGCGATCAAAAACGACCTTCGGGCATTTTTGAACAAAAACGGTCATATACCGACTTTTTCCCAAAACATATCGAGTTGCAGAAAAATCTTCGGAGATTGTGTCGACGTTCCCAGAATTTATTATGACATGACAAAATCTTTAATTTTTGAAATCGGACTCAAATTGACGGTTAATTTCACTCCGGCGCATTTTTAGCGTGACCTAGGCTATCAAGTAGTTTTCAAAACTTTTTAGGGCAAATAACCCGTGGTCGATTTTCTTCAAGCCACAATGAACCCACTTGACACATTGGTGACTCTTGGTTGCCGTGAAAATCTCGAGAATTCAAATATGGACACAGGGTACCAAAATAATAAGAAAAACAATCTAGTGTCGGCCGACGAGAACTTTCCAATTTAGTGGAGTCACCCATGATCGGTCACACATCTCAGTCGAACCGACCTATCTCTAATCTCAAATTGGTTTTATACTGTGCCGTAATGGCCTCTAAAGATGAGCACGGTCAAAAAGACGATTCATGGTTGAATTCTCAAGTTTATTGCCTTAAAATTCCTTAATGGCTTCCCCAGATAGTCTAGTTATTCTGAGAGTGATCAGTTCTGAGAATAGCCCTATAGGCGCATCGATGAAATGCCCGATTACTTCAATAGAAAACAGGGTTGAATGTGGCACCCTCGACACGGCCCCCGATTCGCTAGGGTCGCCACAGTTTACTTACCTTTCCTTTGTCCTAACAACATGTCACTCTGATACCATTTGAATTATAGTGGGTCCATATAACCTGGGGGTTTATATTATCTTGATCGGTCCTAGCGCAGTTCATATAACGGAAGCATACTTGACATCTCCCTACCCCATGCTCCAACAAAATAATGCAATGCACACCAACTACACATCTCATATAAGTTAGAGCCGAACCACTTTTATTTACATAACTATGATGGACATCACGACTAGGTACAACAAAAGGCCAAGGCTTTAACTAAGCTCAGCTATAACCCAAAAGTATCCGACCCCACATCAGCCATGTACATCAATCCATCATCCAGTGTCGGCTATCCAAAAAGTGTCATCCTCTACTAGTCACACGCGCAATCACACCCAGCCCGGTGCATCGGCCGATGGCGGCGGCAGCATCCCCATCATCGTCCCATCGCGACGAACATGGACGGACAGGAACTCCTGGACTACAGGGCCATCTGGTAGACCCACATCATACATAACAAAAACACGAACATGGATAAACACCAGTCCACGAACACCAACACAAGGGTGCTCCGAGCACTCGACCTCAACATCGGGCGGTAAGCCATAAAAAGTACCACGCGTGACCGGTAATAGAGGCATCTCTCAATCTGAAATATTAGTCCCCAAATGGGTGAGTACAACCACTCAGCAGTAAAAGATCCACCAAACTACACAATGCAACAAGCAAGACAACCAAACTTTCATGTGAAATGCACATATCATCCATGCAATCATGCATATGTCTCCATGAGATCCATTCAATGCCTTCATGATCGCATTCTCAATGCCAAATAGTACCAACTCAATTTCATAGGCAATTCATGCACCATGCCATATGCACACACATGTGCATGATTTATTTTCCTATTTTGATATTCAAAAGGATCTCATTTTTTTTCTCCAGGGACTAGTGTTTGCATCCCTCATATCGCTCGCACCCAACTTGGCATCGCGAGGAACCTCTGGCACACACCTTTGGGCATCCGGCACACACCTTTGGGCATCTCGCGCCCCAACTGGCGTCACGAGGCCATCCAGCACACACCTCCGGGCATCTTGAAACGGTACACACCTCCGGGCATCCGGAATACACCTCCGCGCATCTTGACACTCCCGGGGCATCGTCAACTCAAGGGTCCGATGGTATCATCAACATCACAGTGTATATTCACATATGTCTCACTTTCAAATAGCATTTGATGCAACAATGTCAAAGGTTTCAATCAACTTTTGATGCCATATGATATGCTGAATGTCACCACATATGCCGTATAATTAACAACCCAAGATAACACACCTCATAGAGCAATTCATTTGTTCTTGAAAATAAAACAATTTTCGGATAAAACAGAATGCACTTCTTTATTTAAAATTCTGGAAAAATTAGTAAACGATCTTAATAAATTCTGAAAATTTAACATGTTATAAACGATATCTAGAGAAAAAGTTTTTATGAAGAACACCATGTCAAAAGAATTTCGTACGAGTCGCTATGGTCCATGCATCACAGCCTTGAAATCTCAAAACATCACCATTGCACAGTTTTATTCACAAATTCGGTATAAACCCTAAATTAACTCAGAAAATTCCGAAATTTTGATATGTTATATAAAAAACCTAGAGGTAAAATTTTCGTGAAGAACTCGAAGTCAGATTCATGATAGATCAAAAGCTAAAATCACCATAACTCTTCCTAACCCTTGGTAACGATTTCCAGATCTAACCATTTCAGAGAAAAATCGTTTCACCGACCAATACTTGTCCATTTCTTCTAAAATTTTAGTATGTTACTCCTAAAGATGTCATCTACAACTTTGATCAAGGAGACGAAGTCAAATTTTGCATTACAGAAAATTCACGGAGTCGCCAAAGGTCAATCTGTCTTTCCATGAAACAGTTTGCTAGCTTGAAGAACTACTCCTATACCTTCGAAATTCCAACATCCAGCAACATAACTCAAGCATCTCCAAAATCTATTACATTTCACACACAACCACGGCAAGCAAAGTGTAGATCAATGGACTCTCACTTGCCTTAAGTTCACGCAAACACAGCAAGCAAATGGCGACTTGAGGCTTCGGGCGTGGCTCGACCAACGGCGGAGCTAGGCGCACGCACAGCAGGGCTGGTCTTCTTCTTCCCTCGCCGAAGCACCCTCACGAACAACTCTCTCTCTCTCTCTCTCTCTCTCTCTCTCTCTCTCTCTCTCTCTCTTGGCTTTCTCTCTTTCTCTCTTTCTCTCGGATTCTCTCTCGCTCGCCCGCTCGGTCTCCCTCTCTCTCTCTCGGTTGCTGCCTCGTCCATTCCGCCCCTCTCCCTCTCTTTTTCTTCCTTTCACCCTCATGATTAGCTAGTAATCATGAGGTTTTGCATGGCATTGGACACTTGGCTTCAAAGGAAGGACATGTGGCTTCTTCCATGGGACAAATGGAGAGGGTGGCGTGAGCATCTCCACCCGGCTCCTCCTCCCTTCGGTCGACGGCCTTGTGGGCCTCCATGGGCCGCTTGAGCCCAAAAGTCTTGGGGCCAAAAGAAATCCAAAAAAAGGCCCACAAACTTTAGAATATAAACCCATAATCTTTGCACTAATATGAAGCATTTCATCATTTTTCTTAAAGAAATAAATTTTGCATTATCATAATCCAATTGCTTTATATACAACTGCATAGCCAAAGTTCCCCCGTGCAGTCCAACTCTTAAAAATTTTACTTTTAATTTTTCAGCAGGCGTATGCCTCACGCGTGGCCGACTTCCATCCCTTTGGCACAAAATTAATTTACCAATGTCCAAATTCCTCTCTTATTCCATGTCTACTTAATTGGTATGGTTGAGATTTTCGGATGCCACATTGAAAATTCAGGATGTCACAAAAAACGGCCCTCTAATTTTCCCAATCCAAAATAATCCAACTTTGATTTTTCGCCAAAAATCTCGGGTTTGCAGAAAAATCTTCGGAGGATGAGTCAACGTTCCTAAAATAAATCGTGACATGACAAAACTTTCAATTTTTGAAATCGGGTTCAAATTCGCGATTAATTTCAACCGGACGCGATTTTAGCGTGACCTAACCTACCGAGTAGCTTTTAGGAATTTTTAGTGCAATTAACTAGTGGTCGATTATTTTCAAGCCACATTGTACATCTTCGACTCATTGGCGACTCTTGGTTGTCGTGAAAATCTCGAGATTTCAAATACATGCATAGGGTATAGAAATGACAGAAAAATCGGTCTAGTGCCGTTTGACGAGAATTTTACAATCAGGTGGAATCACCCACACTTTAATCACATACCTCAGTTGAATTGACCTATCTCCGATCTCTGATCGATTTTGATAGTGCCGTATTGACCCTTGTAGATTTTCAAGTCTATTGCGTTAAAATCCCTTAACGGTTTCCCCAGATAGACTAATTATCTTGTGAGTGATCAGCTTAAAGAAAAGAATTATAGGCGTGTCGATGAAAAGCCCATCTCATTCAATTGAAAACAGAAGTGGAAAATCAAGATGTCATATGAATACCCCAGAAATTCACCTAAAGAGCATAATTAAAAAAAACTAGTTATGAGTATAATTTTTTTCAGATAACAAAATAGTTACGCAATGCACCCTAATTTTGAAATGAGTTGATAATTTCTCTTATGTTAAACTGAAAGAAAGAAAAAAATGGAAGAAAAAGGAAAAAAAAGGCACTAGTAAAATGATGGAAAATGGGTGTTATCTTTTACTTGGAGGTATTAAGAACGGTATAAAGGAAAATAAAAAGGGAAAAATCCAAAAAGATATAAAATTAAAAGAAAGAAAAGACAAAACGAACTGTAAGCACATTTAATTGATCCGTTGTGGACGCTAGAAAAGTACCATGGCCCCCCACCTCTAGTGGGCTATTACCATACTTTCTTTCCTTGATGAAACTTTTTACTATATATAATATAAATGCTTATCTAACTCATATGTTGCACACGCTGGAAAAGTACCATGGCCCTCCACCTCCACTTGCTTATTATCATACTTTTATTCCTTTATGCAACTTTTTACTATATATAATAGAAATGCTTGTTAGTTGGCTGAAGGAGCAATCAATGTATGACGAATGGAAAATCCTCATAGGCACTCCAGGTTTTCTCTTCTAGTATTGCACATTGATATATTTAAAGAATTTCTTCCTTCTTTTTCTTTTTTTCTTTTTTATATTGTGAGTTTTGCTATGCTAAGAGTGATTTGATAAAGACTTTTTAGACTTTTGATTTTATTTTTTTTTTGGGATTGTACAATCAAGTGTTGGGTTAGTTTCAATAAGACTCGAAACCAAAACCATAAGAAGAGGATCAAACTCTCACCATCTAAAATAACACCTTATTATTAAGTTTTTACTGTAGTTAAACTATCAAAATCCTACATCAACCGAAAGAGATCCTATTGAGTAATTCATAAATACAAATCGCCCTCAAATGAGCACCCCATTGCTCAAGCTAATGAAAAGCTCTATTTTCTTTGATTCAAAAGAAAAATGAGCACCGCATTGTATGTTTACTTACACGTTGTATGTTTACTCACACACTTCTCAAGGGCTTTTCCTGCTTGAAATGAGTCGGATTATTGCATATGTTATCCACAAAAACATAATTATAGGCTCAATTTCTTTTCGCTAGACTAAATTACCCTTGTCTCTATCTAGACTTGCGAATTGTGTGAATTGTTGGATTCAAGTCAACTAACACATTTGTTCCTGCACAGAGGAAAAGTCAAAGTAAAACAACAAAGAAATATTTTTAAAGGAAATCAGCATATGTTTCTCTTGGTACCACAACAAGAGAACATTAGAGAAGATTATGGATTTGTTGGGATTTTGTGAAAACATGCATAGGTGGAAATAAATCAAAATTACAGGGAAAGCAAAAACCCATACATGTATCTCCAAAGTATTGTTTATGCAATTTAATTCTTATTCGTGGAAACAAAAGAATAAAATAAAAGGAGTGCTAATCAAATTATCCTCGTAGCATGCCTAGAGTAATTTGGTCCAAACATTCCTTGGAGCGTGCTCAAGGTAATTTTGTCTAGATGCTCATCAGTTCTAACCCCACAAATGTCGGACCTCTAGTTTAGACACACCACTAATTACATGTTGAACGGTAGAAAGAATTCAAGAGAGTTCACCACTTCAATTGTGCTAGCAACTTTGTGTGAAAACATGTTTGATTTGATTACTCTAATATCATCAACCTCCAATTTATTTAAATTAATCCGTTCATTAATTCTAAAACCGTTTCGGGGGCATTAATTAGGCTATTAACTCTAAAACTATTTCAAGGCATTAATTATGTTGTTGACTCTGAAACCATTTCAAATCATTAATCCAGCCCTTGACTCGGAAACTATTTTAGAGCATTAATTTGCCCTTTTAAATCTAAAATCGTTTCAGAGGACTAATCTTAGGCATAACTAGTGCTGATTTTGTGCACAAGTTACTATGCGTGTGCATCATATGCATGCATGACCATGACCCAAAACTATTAATTAAATCCCATTAATTAAACTTCAGCTCGACTTGTAATTGTAAATACATTTGCAATAACATTTCTCCAGTTCAAACGTCATTTTAAATTAGTTATGGTGTGTGACCTCTCTAAGTTCATCACTAAGTTAGCAATATAACTTGTGCTAACACATTAGCACTCTCAAGAGAATTGATTGTCTTGATCAATCTCCAGTTCCTACAAGCCATGGGTGACATCTAGCAATATGTTATTGCTATCCAGATAGTGTGAATATTTTAAGAGCATAATGAGCCCGTCATCTTTTGCTGCCATATAATTCAATCTTTTTTCTTACTATATCCCAATCGAACAAAGATCATGAAAATTACTTGTCAAGCCACATATTCGACCATATACATAGACCTAATTGACAGATTTTTTTAATGAGGCATGAACAATTCATTCTTGGTTATAACCCCGGATGAGGATTTCAATACAATGTCATGATTAAATAGTATAGGACATAATTATTGTACCTTTTATATAATAAGAAGACAAATTCCATATTGCTTACATGTGTGCTTTTGTATGTAAATAAATTATGACTATCAAGTATAAAGAGGTTCGACGAAGCATCACTATGTGTATTTGTGAACCATAGCTATCCAAAACACAAGTCAATACCGTGCCTTAGGTCTAAAGATTATTTACACAAAAAATAGAGCATAAATGATTAGACATTGACCACGCTAAAAGCTTTCATGTTGCCAATCGTTCTATGAGTGCCATGTTCAGTGAAGTTGTCCGATAAAGTATCTGTATTCTAGCTCGAGTATCACAATACCAAATGACTCGTAACTCATCATTCCCTTGGGTATCCAATATTTAATAATGAAGCTAAGAACACACCAATCTCAAAAAAATCATCAATACTCAGTGATTCGTTGATCGGGAGCAGTTTAAAGATTCAGATTAACTACAAACCTAACACACATATTCTTAACGCCTTAAGGATATGTCTAGTCAGAACTAAACTAATAATATCATTCATATATATACATAATTGGGCAATGAATGAATACGTCTTTGTCAATAAATAAATATTACAATTGAAAGTACAACCGAAATCCCTAACATGTAACTACTACATGATTACTTTAGGGTATATACCCAACAAGATTTGCGCAAATTCTATTGGAAATATTTTCATCAATTACGCTACACACATGAAGAATTTTTTGTATTGAAGGACCTTTTTAGCAGCAAGAGATAGAACCAATCTTGAAATTCTTTAGCCTAGTCATCTTCTCGTTGATGTAAATCCATAAATCTACTTCATTGACCACTAAGACAGCAAAGGGCAATTGAGAAGAGGAGAAGATTGAAACATACTCCGGATCAAGCATAACAACTGTGATATTTGGGTTTGTTGACTTCGTCAAATGAAGTGGGTAATTACAAAAATTGATAGTCCACTTTCCTTTTTCTTTAACCTATAACCTGAAAGTTGATTATTCATAAAGAAAAAGGAAAGTGGACTCTCTTATTAAAGGGGAAAAGGAGAGCACGCAAAGCACGCAAGATAGAGGAAAGGAAAGATAAAGAAGAAAAGAAAAAAAAAGGGAAAAAGAAAGAAAAGGAAATAAGTACACGTCAGGGCAGCCATGCCAAGATAGATTAACTTTATTTCACAATGCCCGGTAAAGATTTAAGCCTTTTATTCATCTAATTGGAGTAGTTTTTGGAATTAGGGCACAAATTCAAAGTTATGTAAAATTTGAATTGCGAACTCTGATTTTTGAGTATCAAGGGTGCGTTGGCTAAAAGAAGGTGATCTTAACACCAAGTTTTTCATCATTCCGTCAAGAGAAGCCATCTCCGGAACAGAATTCTTTCGATCTCTGATGGTGAAAACCTTATTACGGATCCTATTGAAGTGTAGCAGGTTTTTGTATCTCATTTCCAAAATCTTTTGGTGGCCTCCCTCCCTTCTGCTATGCCTTCGGTTGAGGAGATTCGGTCGGTCTTGGATCGTACCCTTGATGTTGAGCAGGTACGCCTTCTTTCTCGGCCTATTTCGGATGAAGAAATTCACAACATCCTATTTTTTCTTGCGATGGGTAAAGTGCCGGGACTTGATGGCTTCAACGTGGAGTTCTTCAAACATTTGTGGGAGATTGTTGGTCCCTCGGTGATCCTGGCTGTTAGAGACTTCTTTGTTTCTGGTAAGCTGCTTCGAGATATCAACTCTACTATTCTTACCCTTGTCCCTAAGATCCCCAATGCTTTGACTGTCAATGATTTTAGACCGATAGCTTGTTGCAACACAATTTATAAATGCATTACAAAGCTTATGGCCAACAGGCTAGCCACTGTGCTTCCTTCTATTATCAGTGTGCCTTAGAGTGCCTTTGTCAAAGGTATACATATTAGTGATAACATTTTGCTAGCTTAGGAATTGTTCTGTGATTTTCATCATGAACCATACCGACCAAAATGCATCATTAAGGTCGACTTTTGTAAAGCTTATGATTCGATAGATTGGAACTTCATTCATCTAACCTTACAAGCCTTTGGGTTCCCTTCTGACTTGATCAGTCGTATTATGGACTGCATTCGATCTCCCAAATTTTCTATCTCTATAAATGGTGATCTACATGATTTTTTCCCTAGTGGTTGTGGCATTCGACAAAGGGACCCTTTTTCTCCCTACATCTTTACGCTTGTTATGGAAGTCTTCACGAGGATTCTCAATACCCAGACCAAGAGGCCAGAATTTAAGTTCTTTTGGAGATGCAAGCCCTCTAGGCTCTCCCACCTCTTCTTTGCAGACGATGTGCTCCTCTTCTCCGAGGGAAGCATGGATTCTATGCAACTTTTAAAGGAAGGGATTCTTCTATTTTTTAGCTGGTCTAGGCTTGCTCCTAACTTAAATAAAAGTGAAATATTCCTCTCGGGAGGCCCCTCATGGGTGCGGGACACAGTGGTTAGCTCTCTCGGTTTTCAGCTAAGCTCCTTACCATTTAGGTACCTCGGTGTGCCCATCATTTCCACCAGGCTGGGTAAGACAGATTGCGTATCCCTAGTAAATGCTATCACAGCTAGAGTACAATCCTAGACCAACCGTTTCCTCTCTTTAGCGAGACGGCTGTAGCTTATCAGGTCAGTACTTCACTCTATCCAGGTTTACTAGGCAAGTGTTTTTATCCTTCCATCTTCGGTGCTTGATCGTATAGAGCGGATTTTCCAGCAATTCCTCTGGAAAGGTCCTTATTTGGGTGCTGAAGGTGCCAAGGTTGCATGGGGAGAAGTCTGCTTGCCTAAAGACGAAGTTGGATTGGGAATTCGAACCCTTCACGAAAGCAATAAGGCTACCATGCTTAAGCACTTATGGCTCCTTTTTACCGACAAAGAGTCATTATGGTGCAAATGGATACATTCCACCTTATTAAAGCGAAAGAACTTCTGGATTGTCCCTCGGCCTAGGTTTTGCTCTTGGGCTTGGAAGAGATTGCTTGATCTTCGGCCCTTTTTCCAGCAGCAACTCCGTTGGTGTATTGGAAATGGAATTTCGGTCTCCTTCTGGTTTGATTCCTGGCACCCGTGTAGACCGCTCAACAATTTCTTCTCTGATCGGAAATTTTTTTGCTCTAGAATCTCGCGACTTGCCTTGGTTGCATATGGGCTTTCCGCCTTGACACTCCCTTCCCATGTTGCGACCAACATTGCGGACTGGGATGACCCCCTCCCGACCCTCAATCTTGACAATGACCACCTCTTATGGCTTGGTCAGTCTTCGGGTGTTTTCTCTACAGCCTTGCTTGGAATTTGTTGTGGCCTAGAGGACGGGTAGTTCATTGGTCCTCCTTCATATGGAATTCCACCTTGCCACCGCGCTATCAATCCCACCTATGGCTTATTACCCGTAATAGGCTACCGACCTAGGTACTTCTACTTGCTAATAAGAGAATTCAGCATGCTTTATGTGCCTTCTGTTCTGCTAAGCCGGACTCAATCAACCACCTGTTCTTTGGCTGCCCAAAAACGGGTAGTCTTGCACTTTACTAGGTGGCTAAATGCAACCTCGCTTGGCAAAATCATTCCTGGGGGGAAAATCTGGAGTGGGCTGCGAAGCATTTATCCAATAAAAGTTTTCACCAATCTTTAGCCCACTTTGCTTTTGGCGCCCTATGCTACCTTATATGGAAAGCGAGGAACAACTTTATCTTTCACAATCAAAGGTTCTCCCTACCAAACTTAAAGCTACACCTCGATATAGCGGTTAAGGACAAGGGTTTAACTTTTAAAGGGATTCCGAACACCCCTAGAAACAGAAGACTCCAACTGAGCTAAGGATTGCATCCTTCTATTTTTGAATGATCATGCCATCTCTCTATCTCATCCAGCTAGGTCGTGGCTACCTTTTCATTGGGAGTGCTTTCCATGTTTACAGTACAGGGCTAGCCATCTCGTTCTTGCCCTTGGAGGGTCTATTAGGTGCTGCAAACTTGGTCTCATCAAAGATGGAGCTACTTGCGGCCAATAGAGATGTGGTGGGGATGGATTCGTCTCTTCGGAAGACGTTGCCGACTTATCCTCCTTTGTGCTAGGTCATCGCTAACTAGTTACTGGAAGCGCGCTATTTGAAGATGGAGGCTTGGACTTTTTTAAGATGGAGGTGCTCGCAGCCTTTAGAGTTGCGGTTGGATGTCTTCTCATTTTCGGAAGCTGATATCGTCTAATCCTCCTCTACGGTGTCGTCTCCGTAGTCTTTATTTCTGTCCTTGCTTTGTTTTGTTTTACTTGGGGTGGTTCTGTGTTGTTTGCTGGATACCCCCCTCTCCGTTTGTTTGTGGCCTTTGTTTGGCTGTTTGCTTTTTGCTGGTTCTTTTTTGTTCTCCTTTTCTGCTCTTCCCTCCTTGTCTCGACACCCTTCCACTTAGTTTGACTACTTTGTCACCTTGAGTGTAAGTTTTGGTACCGAGTCCCTTGATGTACAGATATATAGCTTATTGGTTTAAAGTCAATTTATATCTTACCTTTTACCCAAAAAAAAAAAAAACTCTGATTTTTGAGTTATTAAGATGAGAAATTTCATGAAAATGATAGACTAGGGTGTTGTGGAGCCGTGAGTTATGGTGAAATTTGATTTAGAGTCCCACGCTGAAGTTCATCATTACAGATAGTTTTGAATATCCACTTCAGACAACAGTTTTGTTAGCGGATATGAGTTATTTTAGTAGCTAGTGAACTTGGTTTAGCTGTTGTTTCTCGCTTATATGATAAAATTGCGAGTTTGACAATTTAAATAACCTTTGTAGTTTGGTTTTAGGCATTTCCAAGTGAGTGGCGACAGCTCTTCTTTGAGTTTGTAAACTCATATTTCAAAAGCAATATGGATCAAATATATTATGAGTTATGAAATGGCATTTTTGTTGTATAAAAGTTTAGAAACATGTTATGAAAGGTATTGTGAAAGTTTATATATATGTATTACTTTACAAATTTGGATTATGAAATGATTTGAGAAATACTTTACGAAAAGTACTCTTGGCGGTTAAGCTGAATTAATGATAGGTAGTTGCCAATGTTATTCGGAATAAAAGAAGTGATGTTGTTGCTTGAGAAATCAAGTTGTAAGCGTATGATGGCAAGGGTGGCATAGGAGTAGAGTAGTCCAACGTAAATACAATCTAGTGTGAATTTTCAGGATGTCATTAGTCATCAAATTTGACTTATGATACTTTCAAAAATCCTAACTATTGAAATATTATGTCACATCGCTTGACAACGTTTTATAGATGTTTTTCATATGCATGTAGTCTCCCTTCACCTATCAACTTAAAATTTTGAATTGGATTTTCCAATATGATATTAGAGCAGAAGATCTTGACTTCAAATCTTTCAGACCCTAAAGCTTTAGCTTTTAGAGTGTTGTTAGTCTTGACAACATATCTTTATACTTATGTGGTCTCCTTCCACCGACCAATTTAAACTTTTAGGTTGGATTTTCTAGAATTAATAGAATTCGACGACATTGCACAACAAAATGATATAAATATATATATATATATATATTATCATAATTTTTCAATCGAAACAAAAGACCATGTTTATGTTTTCTAGGAAAAAAAGGAAAAATAAAAGAAATTATGCCTCAGATGTTGAGATCAGACTTTACATCACTTGAAAATGCTTTTGGCTCATCTTATTTTAAGATCATAAAATTAATGACATCATGTGGTCAATATTTGTCTTTGTACATCAACATTAACCATGCAGAGATCAGTTAAAAGCAAACAATATAGATATCATATCCGATTATTTAATTTAAAAAGTAGATTAAAAAAAAGAAGATAAATAAAATGATTTACTTTGTAAATATTTTAAAAAGAAAAAAATATATAAACTTGAGAATTAGGATCGAACGGAACGTTTCCATGCACATAAACCGAGCAAGAATTTGCAGGAATTTGAAAAACCACTGGGATTGAAATCTTCAATCCCAAAAATTCCGAGCTGCGAAGATTGCGCCTTTGGTCCAGTTTGGAGGGGTAGATGCATGAAGAATCTTTATTTTATCTGAATTTGAAAAATGTTTCTGATTGAAAGACTTTCCGACGATAGACAATGATGGAGAGGAAAAATAATTCAACTTAGTCCGATCAAGCCTAATGACCATGGAACACGTAATAGCTTTAAGTTGACTTGGCTAAAGAATGCAAAATTGCCATTTCGGTGGTGCTCCTCCTGTTCGCGAATTTCCAAAATCCCCTTTTCGAATAATACGAAATTTCATTAATGGATGGTTAATACATAACATTGATTGTAAATTTGAAATGTCGATCATAGCAAACCCAGTGGTAGATTATCACTTATTTTTTATTCCACAACTGATTGAGCAGTTACTAACAAAATTAAAATTTTATCACTCAGGAATTCAACAGTAAATTGCCACTTATTTTAGTTTCTACAGGTAGTCGCATGACTTTTTGTAGGTTGTCGATTGAAAAAACATTTCTACCTTCCACAAAGCCGCATAGCAGGTACCACTTATTTTAAGATTTTACCAGTAGACGCATAAGTAAGTGTTTCTATGTTAGCAATTATATAACAATTTCATTGTCCGCAAATCTAATAGTGAATTGGCACTTTTTAAATATTTTACAAGAAGACGCATAACTATTTGTAAGTTATCAACGAAATAACAATTTTACCATCCACAAACTCAATAGTAAATATATAGCATAGGTGGTTAGTTATTAGGACATCAACAATTGTAAGTCTCTAACATTGTTGCACAATCAAGTTAATTTACTTAATTGATAGGTAGCAAGTCGGATGATTAACACATACCAACAAAAAAAAAGTCGGATGATTAACCATTGTTATTTAAAATTTGTGAATGGTGTTATAGATTTACTATTGAACAAAAACTATTCGCTATTGGCCAAACGGAATGCTGCACAATCAAGTCAATTTACTTAATCAATAAGTAGTAGGTCAGACGATTAACCATCGTTATTTAAAATTTATAAAATGTGTACAGATTTACTATTACATGGAAACTATTTCGTATGGGCCAAACAAAATGTTAGACACTTCCTCGTGATTCTTAGATGACTCATCATGACCAAGATACAATTTCCATGGCATTTTCTTCGGTCCTATTGTACGGGGCATTTATTGTGATTGCTACTTTGGAATTTTCTCCTATTTAATATTTTTTGGGCAACAAAGAGGATCAAGTTTTAGACAATTTTGGTCGTGAAACACAATACGTTACTCTGTTCCATGCTGTTGAATTTGTGAAAGACTACCATTGTAAAACCCCATTGGCCGCAAAAATTGGTCGGTGACTTGCTTGGTCTGTTATATTTTAGTAACATACAACCACTTTTAGAAAAGTACCGTCATTATTTGATTCTTTGAAGTTATTGATTATTTTAGAGTTAATCAAACTATTACATTTGTGATAAATTTGTCTTAAATTAATATTTTAACCACTAAAAATCCCAAACTGATACATATGTGACAAATTTACTTAAAAGTAATTTTGACCACAAAAAACCACAAATTGATATATTTTTTACAAATATATCATTTGTTAGTTTGGCGTTAAATTGGATTAATACTATGAAAACCACAAACCAGTAAACCTATGACAAACGAGAGGGTAAAATCTCAAATTAGTGCACTTCTCAATTGTCATGTATTATTCAACTTAGCAATTTAATAATAAAATTTAATGGAAACTAACGGAGAGTAAATTTGTCACATATGTATCAATTTAGGATTTTATGTGGTCAAAAAATTAGTTTGGGGTAAAATTGTCTTAAGTGTACCAGTTTGAGATTATTCTTAGTATTAACCCATTATTTTATAATTTACCAACATTTATTTTCTTAAGTTGCTAGGGTGTTGTAATAACAAATTTCAAGACAAAGCTACCATAATTTGAGTCGCTTAGTAACATTCATCTTACTTTTCCAATTTACCAACCATTTCAATAGTTTTGCAAAATTTTCTTAAATCAAATACCAACATGATAGACTAAATAAGAATTTGTGATTTTGTATAAGATTTAGTAGTTTGTGGGTTGGTAGATTATCAAAATAGTTGGTGATTACTAAATAATCAAATAAAGGTTGGTAACTAAGTTTAAATAAAGTTAATTATTTCACATAAAAGTTTAAAAGTTTAAATTCCACTTATAAAAGATGATAACTAGGGGAATAGTTGGTAAATTTGAAAAGAGTTTATAATTTCTTTTATATTAAACTGAAAGGAAAAAAAAAAAAAGGAAAGAAGAAAAAGACCAAAGTAAAACCGATATTATCCCTTCTAAGGATCCATGGTGTTTGGTTAAGAGTTAACCTCACTATAGAAGAGGAGTCGAAGCTCCCACAGGGGCCTCTACGGCGTGTCCGTTTGATATACAAGGATGGCAAACTCCACAGATATATTCCTTATTTTAACGTGTTGGTGCCCGCATGCAATGTGCCCCTTAGTCCCCCAAGTATCTTTGTCTTTCCTAGAGAAAGGAAATATCCCTTGGAAGTTTCACATCCCGAAAATCCGGAAGTTCAGATGAGGATCAAAATGAAGCCTTCTATGAACTTGCTTAGATCTGTTTACTTAAAGTAGTATCAAGGAATATTAAAAAGGGAAAAAATTAAAAAGATTTAAATTAAAAGAAAGATAGGAAAGCAAACTATCACATGGAACTGATCCATCGTGCACGCTAGAAAAGTACCATGACCCCTCCACCGGGCTATTAACATACTTTCTATTCCTCAATGCATCTTTTCCTTTATATATGATAGAAATGCATGTTAGTTGGCTGAAGGATGACACATGGCAAATCCTAATAATCACCCTGAGTTTTCTCTTTTGGTATTGCATATTGATATATCTAAAGGTTTTCTTCCTTCTTCTTTTTTGTTTCGTTGTGAGATTTGCTATGCTAAAAGTGGTTTGATGGAGATAGGCTATAACTTTTGTCTTTTTGAATGCGTAGTCAAGTGCTGATTTAGCTTCTAATAAGACTCAAAACCAAGATCGCAAAGAGAGGAGCAAACTCCCTTACCATCTAAGACGACAACTTATTGTTGGGTTTTTATTGTCAAATTCTTACGGCAATTGAAAGAGATCCTATTGAGTAATTCATAAATAACATAAACCCCCAAATGAGCACCACATTGCTCGAGCTAATGAAAAGCTCTATCTTCTCCAAAAAACAAAAAACAAAAAACAAAAATAGCACTACATTGTACATTTACTTACACACTTCTCGAGGGCCTGTCTTGCATGAAATGGGTCGGATTATTGCATAAATTATCCACAAAAACATAAGGTATAAGCTCAATTTCTTCTCGCTGAATTAAATTACACTCGTCACCATCTAGACTTGTGAATTGCGTGACTTGTTGGATTCAAGTCAACTAAAGCATTCGCTCTTGCACAGAAGAAAAGTCGAAGTAAAACAACTAAGACATAATTTTTTAAGGAAATCGGCTGAAGTGTCTCTCTTGGTACGACACCAAGAGAGACCAACATAAAAGAAGGTCATGGCTTTGCGCAAATTCTATTGGAAAGACTCCAATCAATCGCACTGCATCCTTGAAGAATTTTCTGTATTGAAGAGCCTTTTTAGCACTATGAGATAGAGCCAGTCTCGTAATTCTTTAGCCTAGTCCTCTTCTTATTGCTGCAAATCCACAAATCTACTTCACTGACCACTGAGAAAGCAAAGGGCAATCAAGAAAAGGAGAAGATTGAAACTTATTCCAGATCAAGCATAACAACTATAATAATTGGATTTGTTGACATGGTCAAATGAAGTGGCTAATTAAAAAAAAAAATGACTAGTCAAAAAGAAAAAAGGAAAGTGGACTCTCACATTAAAGGGGAAAAGGAGAGCACGAAGAGCACGCACATAGAAAAAAAAAAAGAAAGAAAGGGAAAAAAGTACATTTAATGAGAGTAATTTTCAGAATTAGGACATGAATTCAAAGTTACGTGAAATTTGAACAACATGGTCAAATTTTTTGGTTGTTAATCCAAGAAATTTCATGGACATGGTAGATTAGAGGAGTGTGGAGCTGTGGGGTTTCACAAAAATTGATTTGGAGTAACAATTTAGTCGAAACGAAATTCTAAAGTTTCGTGCTCAAGCTCCACATCACGGATAGCTTTGAACATCTGCTCCGGAAGAGAGTTTTGTTTGCACATATGAGTCATTTTGTAAGAGAGTAAACTTGGTTTAGTAGATTTGCAGTTGATGTATTGTGATAGGTTCTTTTGGTTATGAGCTTAGTTAGTTATATATTTTAGAGCTATATAGAAGAACAGATGTGTCATTCCCCCATTCTTGTTGGATTCGAGGTGTGCAACAACCATAGTTCAGTGAAAATCACTAATATTATCGCTAAAACCTAAATAGGAATTGTACCAAAACTGACCGAAAAACACCCAGAAGCCCACGGCAAATGCAAGCTGCATGCTCACATAAATTCGCTAACCGGACCGGAAATTTGGCAGTGGAATTTGTCGGAATGCTACACGAGGACTCTCAGGGTAGACGTGCTCTTCAACTGGCACAGGAATACATCCTTCATCCCTTTGTTTCCAATGTATAGGACCTCTAGCATGGTGCATTTTGCCAAGAAATTCGGGAGGATTCCTGTCAAGAGGTTACCAGTAAAATCTAAAGTCCTCAAAAGGCACGCGCCTAGGAATGGAGGCGCAATTCCTCCAGTCATGTTGTTACTCCTTGTGTTCAACAGTCAACACCCTGAGAGTCTCCCCCATTTCCCATCAAATGGTTGTAGGAAAGGTTGAGTACCACAAGAAATCGAACTTTGCAAATTGAATACGGAACAGGGCAATGGAAATGATTGTGTCTCTGAGAGAGAAGAAAATTGTCTAATACAGGAGTACACCAATATCATCTGGAATCAGTGAATCAAAGTTGTTCCTCCAGGAAATCCAAGTAGACACCATTCGATAGAAAAGGTAACGTTTTTCCATTGAGCTTTTTGCTACGAAGGTCAATAATAGTCAGTGTAGAAGTATGAATGAATGGAGCTTCTGCCAACTACTCAAAAAAATTACAGGAAGATTGAGATGTACAAGCTTTTCTCAATGGATTTGATTGCTTGAAAGGTCCAGCAACTTTAATGCCGATTCTTTTGCCAAGAATTTTGGTAACGAATTCAACTCAACTGGCTGGGACCCAACTTCAAAGTGTGAAGAAAAGGGAAGGAGTGCAAAGAAGAAGTGGAAGCAGTAGCATTAATCGACAAACCATTGTAGGAGAAATCGAGATGGGTGAGGTTTCTGGGGTGATGAATCACATCAATATGCAACAAGCCACTGAAATTGGTGAAACAGAGTGAGAGGTAGTTAAGCCCTCGTTCACAAATAAATGCCAGGATGGAACCCTCTAAAATGGTGCTTCTCAAATCAAGCAATTGATAGCAAGAGACAAAAAAGACACACTCAACTAACTGGAAAACCGATTGATGGAAATGTGCATCGTCTTAATCAACGGAAGTGTAAAGGGAGACGGCCAAATAGTTCCCTCTAATGAGTTGTACAGCAAATCTTGTTTTACATGGTTCTGACGTTCTTCACATCGTGGAGACTTCTTGGACATAATGAAGTAACTGAACCAGTTCGATTTATTTAAAGACAAGTCCAAATAAGTCAACTACAAAATGTTCTCCATTGAGGTCCAGATCGATCCACTCAAACTGCAATTAAACAATTCTAATCTTGACAAGATTCTGAGATTACTGATTGAATCTGGAAGCCTTCTGAAATATTCATGTAACTCAGGACCAGAGTCTCCAGAGGACCTTGCTCAGGAAAGTCATCAATGAACCCTGAAAATCACAAATCACTTGACCACAAATCTCCATTTTACCCAACTTTGTAATTATTTATAGATTCTGACTGATCTTGGAAAATTTAAGTATAAAAGGCATCAGTCAAATGAGATCACGTGTAAACTAATCGATCCATGTTTTTTGTTCTTTATTTTTGCAGTCTTTCACATATATCACATTCCTTTTCGTTTCAACATAAATGAAGTAATTATTGTGGCTATGAATTTAAATGTTTACTGGTGGAACACATTCTTTGATTATCCTGTCACATAATTCGAATCTAAACTCCTCAGGTACATGTTGACTGACGAAATATTTAACAGCAATGTTAGGATTTCGAGCAGTGCTGCTGCCGCTGTTCCAAGCACATCAGTCAAGTGATCCTCGTGAGATGATGCCTAGTGAGCATGCCTAGGGATCAACCTTTTTGTCTCAGTGCATTGTAATTCTAGGAACTGGGCAGGAGGCTGCGAGATTATTCGATGATCTAGCTGAGGAAGTCAAGTTCCATAGTGGCGCATGCTACTTGTTGGAGTTCTTCAGGCAAGCGACCAGATACCACCAGAGCAAATGGCACGTGAGATGGACAGGGATCAAGCGTGCGTACTTCAGCAGCATGTGATCCTTCATCTCGCCTACCTCTACTTTCATTCTCTTAGTTTATTCTGTCATTTGCGCCTTTTATCCCATTTACATGTATTATTGTCTCAACAAGTAACCAACCTAAACAACTCAGTTTCAGAAGCATACTTAAAGAAATCTATCAAACCTATAAAATTTATGAATGTACCAGTTTCATCTCTAGATAATGCTTTGGCCGCTACTCGTAATTGTTTTTTAGATCATGTGCTACCATATGAAACTAGTCCATGACCCAATTTAAGGCACAGCGTAGAGCATTATATTAACTGCAGGATTTGATAATGCTAGAGAACTTAATACTGCTGATTGAAGTTAATGGACTATATTTCACAAACAATGTGATTGTTGACTTGAAAGCAGCAGAATCACTAATCAGACCATTCATTAAACGAACAAGTCACCCAAGTTCCGATTGCACGCACCAAGCTTGTGAATTTCATGTACCTTGACAAAGCTGGAAGACGGCACCTTTGGTCCAGTTTGGCACAGTACATATTTCAAGAAATTTTATTTTTTCTTTATTTAAGGACTTTCCTACCAATAGACATGCAGATCTTGAATTTCTTAAATCCAATCATCTTCTACTAGATGCACGTCCTCAGTTCTATGTTGACAGTAATAATGGACAATCGTGGAGAGGAAAAACTATGAACTTACTCCAATCAAGCATAACGACCAAAGTTCAGCGAACATGATAACATTGCAAAATTCTGAATAGCAATTTATCCCAAAACTGACAATACACACACTTCCGTGACCGGATATATATTAGGGAACGTCATAGACATTTCGTCAAACAGATCGCGGCCAATCGATTAAGGAGCAGATTTTTTTGTGATTTCAAAGTCGTGTTTGTGACCATACGCAAACGGAATTAACAGAATCGAATAAAAGACTCTGACATGACCAATCCTAATCGAAGCAAAACGAGCTTTACATTCACTTCACCTTCACCAGAATCATGGCTTGATGGAGAATTGGAAATTACCCAGTCAATGAATCGCAGTAGCCAGTCACAATCAACTATTGGGATCTTTCATGATCGTCGTCAGCTAAAGTGAAGACCAGCGGAAGAGCTTCAAGCGAACCTTGGCCCCCGAAACAGAGTTGAACAGGGCTTCTCGGGAGTGGTAGTCCGGCGATGGCTAGTCGCCTTGGGGTGGTGATGAGCCAGAAATGAGAAAGAAGTCTCTGGAAATGGATTCCCTGCGGTGAAATATTCTGTGAAATCTCTCTCAAAAGTGCTCTCCCGAATGTTTTGAACTCAATTCGTGCGGGGCGCGTCCCTCTCTTGTCTCTACCGTGCGAGCGAGTCGAGCGACGATGGCAACAAGGTCGCAGCGGTCGAAGGCGATGACCAGCGGCGATGGAGAAGGAAGAAATTTAAGTCAAATGGGCCTTGTTTAAATCCTTTTTTTTTTTTTTTTGTCAGAATTGTTTAAATCCAAAATTGGCTCCGACTGGAAATCGAGGATTGAAGTTTTATGGGTCGAGTAAGCCCACACATTGATTGAGGACTTTGGGTCAGATTTTTATGGGTTTGGATCAAGCTGGTCAATTTGAATCATGGTCGAATGGGCTTAAAAAATGATCTCTCTCTCTCTCTCTCTTTTCTCATTCTTCTTATTATTTATTATTTATATATTTTTATTTTTCGATTTATTTATCCTGTATACAAATATATGATTTTGGTGACAAAAATTTCAATGTTAACATCACTTGAGTACCATAACTTATTTCTCCGATCACTTGAGTGTCATAAAATTTTTCAATTGATTACTTGAATGTCATCAAAAATTTAAAACGTTCCCATGAGTAATAAGCCATGTTAGATTTCTGACATTTAGGTGAACATTTTTTAAAAGCAGTGGCACTCAAGTGATCAACTAAAAGTCGTGTCATTCATGTAACATAATTTTAAAGTTATGGCACTCGGTGGTTGAAAATAAATTTCTTACAAGTGAGTCATGCAGTTTTGACAACTAGGAAAGTTACAAAGAGGAATAGCTTGATGCAAAAAGAGTTTCATAAATGTAGCATTTACATGTCGTTACTTTTTAAAGTATGGTATGTCAAATAGGGCCACTATGAGAATTTTTGTCAAGAACATTTAGATGATCCACAAGGACGTCATGAAAGCATGTGAGGGAGGTGATAAAGTCTATGTTTTTCAAGCACTATTATCCAAGGTTAAGGTGGTCATTCATAGAGAGAATACTAGGATATTGTTGTCCTTTTGGGAGGAAGGGGATGGCGAGTATATGAACATATTGACTAGCCATCACTTGAATAAGTAGCTGGACAAGGCTCTGGCGGAGTTTTTACATATCAAATAGGTTTGGAGTAGACTCTCACTTTGCCTTCTTTGATCGCCTTCTTTTTTTTTTTGGTCTGCCAGCTATATTCTTGTATTTTGTAGCTCTTATACAAGGAGCTTGGCAAGCCCTAGTGGGCCCACCTAAAGAAACCCTATAAACCCATGAACCTCTCATCCACAAGAGAGGAGTTTTGAACTCCCCACCTCCCCATTTCCACGTGGAAATGGTAGCTATTGGAGCAAGCCCAGTGATTTCTTTGATTGCTTTTGATAAATTTGGTAGTTCGACAGCATCCGGTTTTGGGCCTGATAGAGTTGGTGTAAAGGTGGTGAACAATGTAGGGATCAAGAGGTTCAATCTGATTTGGCTAAGAGAAAGGGTAAGATGGGTACATCCACTAAAGGGTCTCAATCTTGAAAGAAGGTTAAAACAAGAAACAATAGTTTGACTAGCAATTGGAAGGTGACTTCTTCAAGTTTAGATGATGAGACATCCGATGCGCTCAGCACCAAAAATCAAAGTTAGTTGTGTGCCCTCCATTTGCGGTTTCCACTTGGATCATGCAACAAAGCAAGCATATTATACCTAGAAAGATAAAAGTTATAGGTATCATGAAGGCGGGATGAGAGATGCCAAGAAGCTTAGAAAATATGACAATATGCTCTTATCATATGATTGTGGGATCGCTGCATTGTAAGAGATAGTGGGATGATTTTAAGTAGGAGATAGAAAGAGTTATGGTGATTACAAGAGAAGGGGATTTCAAATATTGACCAAATGGCATTTCTGTTCGTCAAACACAAGGAGGGTCCTCTCATCACTTTGATTCCCGAGATAATTGGAATTTGACTAAGTACCTATGGCAATGACAATGGCTCTTAGAATGCTTGTCATCATTGTGGTTTGTAAAATTTGACATTTTTGTTGATTTGTAGAAAAACTGTCATGTTCACACTTGTATTTTGTTAAAGAACCTATTTATAGGTTGGGGAACTAAAGCACAAACCGTTTTCACAAACAAAATCACATAACCTTTCACCGTTCCTTTTATAAAATAGAATGCATTTTATAAATTATTTCACAACCAATATGAATGGCTTTTAGCAATTCCCTTCACAAAAACATCTAATCAAAACGTTCACAAATGACCATTTTGAACTATTTTAAATAAGGCTTTCCAATGCCTTTTCAATTGACAAAAAAGGTACTAAAAGTTCGATCTCATTTTATGCAAGAAACATGCTCTCAATAAATAGCTCATACTATATTAAAATTCCACAATTTTAAATACATGAGTTTGTAATTTTTTTTATAAAAAAAAAATAGTATCCCTTACTTGCGAAAAGCTGAAAACTAACTTATGGTGTTACTCTAGTTGACACATTGATATTAAATTATTCAAAAAATAATATTAAAAGCCAAGTAATTCACTATTTTAATGAACAAATTGACTAATTACACGTATTCTTCCATGACACGACACTCACGCGCTAGTGAATAAACTCGTTTAACCAAACTTCCATCTTTTTTCCTTACTTGTGTTATCACTTACGCGTACCTTGCACGTGAAACTTTCGAATTTCAATCCAAACAAAACATACTTCAAAATTGATTTTCATCAAACACCACCACTCCACAACACGCTAGGCTACCATTTCCACAAAAATCGTAGCTCAAAAACTCCTTAATTGAATATTGTAGTGCAAAATCTACATAACTTCAAATTTGTGCCACAACTTCCAAAATTACTCCAATTACAAGAGTAATAGGCTTGAATACTCACCCGGCGTTGCAATACACAATTGATTCGGCTTGTCAAGGTATCTCGGATGTGAACACGGGAAATTTGTTCTCTCTTTCCCTTTTTCTTTCTTCACCGGCAAGCTCCCTTCTTCATTATTGTCGATGGTGGTCTTCTTGCACCATCTACTGAAGAAGAAGGAAATAAATGGGTTAATGCCTGGGCTTTAAGAGACTTGGGTTGGCTAGGCCCATTATTACAATAACACATCACATTCTAGTATAAAGAATTGACACATAAATGGTGAACAGTTTGAGTATATTTCTAGCATCCATGATTGTCTTTCATAATTAAGAAACCGAAGCCTCAACCGTGATTCCAAAAATTGGACTTTGGAAATATTTCCCTTCAAGGACTCAAACCCCTGCGGTGAATATTAGGTTGGTTAGTTTCACTCAAAGCACACTAATGCAAATTTTGATCTTTGCGCATTAAAGATTGCTTTTACATGGTATATAAACCAAAAGTGATTGTTGGAATTTGATCTAAAATTGCTTAAGAATACAATTGACCTTTTGGTTCACCAGTAGCAAGAGAATATCCTACATGCTTAGTATATTAAACTCCGAATTTCCATTTTTAAGATATTTTATTCCTTAACAATATTATGAATCATATATATAAGTTGCTTTGAGATGTTAGCAAGTTGTGACAAGTGACAACATAGGCAAGTTACAGCAGAGGAAACGCTCAAGATTCATGCAAGGGAAAGTACACTATGTGCAAACCCAACCGCAATTATTTCTATGTAAAGTTCTGGGAGGTATTGAGTGCTTGCAATTATATGAGTCATGACAATACGCAAGGGTCATAAACACGTAAAAATTTTAGATTCATACTCAGGAGATGTATGAGAGAGTACCCCAGTTTACAAATTTCGCTGACCAAATTTCGGCCCTCGACTTTGTCAGATCAATCTCACTCCACTTAGTAAGTTGAGGGATAGTCATCATCAGCTTAAATGGTTATAAGTTGTCCAGCTTTGACCTCAGTTTGAAGAAGAGAAAAGAACAACAATATCATCTCTGCTTCAACAAGTTGATGGGGAAATAGTATGCCTTTAAAGATTCGGCATGTAATATACATGGTCACAAATGTGCTAAATTGTGCCGTCAGTAACAAAAAGTCAAGGCATTGATGTTCCGAGACAGCAAAAGTGAGAAAGTAAGATGGAAGCAATGGAGAAGGATATGAAAAAACTAATTATGTTATCAAAGGAAACCTCGCACTTAACATTTTTCCTGCCTTTGGAGAACTACAACATTAGAAACCTATTTTTGGGATAAACTATAGTCCCGAACAACTCCATCTGTTCTTATAATTTAAAATTAGCGAAAGAGATTTCAAAAATTAGTAGGTAACTCAATGCTCTCATTAATAATCTTAATTCTCCATATTGGGGAGAAGGAAGTACATATTCCCATCTGCATTTTGAGTCTGAAATGATTAATGGTATGACTGCAAGAATTTCAAAAGAAAATAAAAAGGTGTCAGAAATTTTGGTGGTAGATTGTTTATCCTTGACTATGTGTCGTTTTCCTAATAATAGCAAATATTTGGTTCTTTGTTAATGATAACCATCTAGAACCATCGATTTCTTTTCCGTAAAATATAAGTGATACCATTCAAATTACATTTCCTTGACCTGGTTAACATTTTCCATTTTTGCTAGTCCCCACTTTCCCTTCTTGTGTGGTTCCAACTCGGTTGCATTTCTAATCGAATGTGATCTTAAGGCAAAGTTAAAAGAATATATCAATAAAGCCGTGTAGATTGAGCTCCAATTGAAGTTGACCTCCTCGAGCTTGAGAAGTCAAAGCTCAATTGCGCTTTAGTTCGGTATGTTGACCGTTTAGTTTGGAGATAAAGCGGCATTTGCAGACGACAAATTTGTAGACGAAATCCGTGTACATGTATTTTGGTTCGTACTCATAGGGATCTAGCCAGGGAGTTTGTTCACACTAGGGAGCTTAATGATGTCATCGAGTGAACACGAAAAGTACATGTTAGAAGAGCAAGATCTTCTACACTGCATTAGCCTTCTAATTAATACTCCACCATTTTTTAATTGTGTGTGCATTCCAAAAGTTCGGATCACGAGCTTTCTGTTGATATAAAAGTCGAGTCAACAAAGAATCAGATGAAATTGTCATAATCGATTAAGGTTTGGTCAAATTTGGATAAAAATGAATAACACATATAAAATCTCATATTTTTAAAAAAAATTGGGGGCTAACCCACCTGCGCCTGAGGAGGATTTATCTACTGAGAAGATGAAGACATAAAAAAAGGTAGAACAAACCTAACAAAATACGAACTGCAAATCAGCCTTGCTCAAAGCAATGAGAGGGGCACGATGAGTTGCACTAAAGTAGTGCAAAGCTCTAAATCGATAGCTAAGAGAAACCGCCCCGGTGGTCTAATTCCTAACAGCTTGCCGAAAGATTGTGATTTTTAGCTTAATCCCGTGCTATAACTGCCCCCATTTGCTCCCTATTTTAAAAGTAATTTTTAGCTTACGCCAGATATGTACATTTTCTTTTTCCATTTTTCATTTTCCCTAACTTTTTCTTTAAAAAATTAACACAATTACCATTTCCCTCCTCAAGGATAAACATTTCCCCATTTCAGACTCATTTCTCAACCCTCACAATCTCATACCACAGTCATTCCACCAAAGGCAGCACTGCTTGCCGCAAACTCTTCAAAGTGAATGGACTCAAGGAACATAATAAGTCCATTGGCTCCATCTTCCTCTATTTGCAGCAACTTTAGGATCACTGACTTCTGTTGCGACAAATGCCAAGGCGACGGTGAAGCTTCTACGCCAAAACCAACAGTGGAAATGGAGCTGTAGCAACGAAAGCGGAAGCTGGAGCTGTAGCAACTCCAGTGGGAGTGAACATTGAGTAGCCACACAACTAGTGGCATGGTACTGCTGCTGCCGCCGCCTCCTCCACCTCTAGCTCCTCCTTTGATGCGAGATGGGGTGAGTGATTCAAGAACGGAATTTTTTTGAGGGGATTTTTATGGTTAAGTGTATGGAGTAGTATATATGGTAAAGAAACAAAAAGGAATAAGAAAAGATAGAGCAATCTCCTTCCAAGGTATAAAGGCCACGCCACCAACCGAAGAAGAGGATCGAGATCTACAAAGCTCACCACCAAGGCCTAAAGCTTCCACCAGCCAAGGATAAAGGACTTCGGGATAAGAGAAGCTCACCACCAAGGCCTAAAGATTCCACCAGCCAAGGATAAAGGGCTTCTTGGCTCACCACCAAGGAGTGATCTACGCTCCAAGGATAAAGAAACCGAAAGGAGTTATCCACTCTCCAAAGAAGTTCACTCAAGAAGAGGAAATCTCACCATTTTCATTCATAAAATTCGTATATCCCCTACATTGGATAGTTTCCTCTATTTATAGGAGGATTTTAGCCTTTGAAATATTAAAAACAAACTTTAATGACCTAGGAACTTAAACATTCGACTCTTGAGCTACATAAAATAAAAACACCTAGGAACTTAATAAAAAGCCTTTATTAACACGGAAACTAAATGCCTTTAATCTTTAGCCTTCCGCATTCTCGAACCGTTAGCTTTCCGTGTTCTTGAACCTTTGGCTTTCCATATTCTTGAACCGCATTCGTGAACCTTTAGCCTTCCCAAAATTCGAGCTCCTCCCTTGACCAGAAAATAATCCTCCTGAAACTTCATCAATTGGTCATACAATACATCTAAAATGACCTCCCATTGATAGTTATCGATATACCACAAAGTATCGATAAGCAATTAACATTATTCATTCAAAATGATCCATCGAAGCACATAATGCCCAACTTCTTTATTGGCTTAGATAAGCATCGATGGTTCTGAGTTGGTCGATGGAGCTACGTTGGATGCTCCCACATCATCCTCCCGTGTTATTTGAGATTTTCCCTCAAATCTAGAAGGTTTTCATCCTCCAAGTAAGGAGAAAGGTCTCCCACGTTGAATATTGCTGAAACTCCAAACTCTCCCGGAAGGTCAATCTTGTAAGCATTGTCACCAATTCGCTCAATAACTTTGAAGGGACCATCAGCTCTAGGCATGAGCTTGTTCTTTCGTCGAAATGGAAATCTCTCATTCCTCAAGTGAAGCCACACAAGATCGCCCGGTTGAAATTGAGTCTTCTTGCGATGTTGATTAGCTTTCTTCTTGTAAGATTCGTTGGCCTTTTCGATCTTGGATCGAATCTGCTCATGGAGCTTCTTCATTGATTTAGCTCTTTTCTTGCCATCAAAGCTTACTTGAGAGTTGGATGGAATTAGAATCAAATCAATGGGTGCGAGAGGATTAATTCCATACACAACTTCAAATGGCGATCGACCCGTAGTATAACTTGGTGATCGATTGTAAGCAAATTCAGCATGCGCAAGCTTTAAATCCCAATCTTTTAACGATTTACTCACCATACCACGAAGAAGAGTGGTTAGAGTACGATTTGTTACCTCCATTTGGCCATCAGTTTGTGGATGACAAGCTGTGCTGAATAAGAGTCTTGTACCAAGCATTCTCCATAGAGTCCTCGAGAAGTGGCTTAAAAACTTGGAATCACGATCCGACACAATGGTCTTTGGTACTCCATGAATGCGAATAATCTCTTTGAAATATAATTCAGCAATATGAGATGCATCATTGGTCTTGCGACATGGCACGAAATGAGCGATTTTAGAGAACCGATTGACGACCACCATGATAGCATCTTTCCCTCTTTGAGTTCTTGATAGAGCCACAATGAAATCCATGCTAACATCTTCCCAAGACTGCAATGGTATTGGGAGTGGAGTATACAAACCTTGATGGAAATGGTTTTTTGATCTTCGACAAGTTGCACACCTTGAGATGATAGCATGCACATCTCCACTCATCTTTGGCCAATAGAAATGCTCTTGAAGAACCTCGAGAGTTTTGTTAATACCAAAATGACCAGCCAATCATCCACCATGCGCCTCTCGAATAAGCAATTCGCGAAAAGAACTCTTCGGGACACATAATTGATTTCATTTAAAAAGAAACCCATCTTGCAAAGAATATATACCTTGAACTCCCCGCTTGCAATTGTTGATGATGGATGAGAACTCCGCATCTTCGAATAAAGTTCTTTCATTGATTGAAATCCAAGAATCCTAGAGTCTAGAATAGCAAGCATAGAATATCTTCTCGATAAAGCATCTGCTACAACATTAGTGTGCCCAGGTTTATATTTTGAGACAAAAGAAAATGATTGAAGAAATTCTACCCATTTTGCATGTCTAGAATTGAGCTTGTGTTGGCCGCTAATAAACTTAAGCGCCCCATGATCAGAATGAAGGACAAATTGTTTTGGCCTCAAATAATGACTCCAATGATCAAGAGCTCGGACAATGGCATAGAATTCTTTGTCATAAGTTGAATAATTCCTCTTGGAATTGGATAGCTTTTTGCTGAAATATGCCAATGGTTTTGTGCTTGCACCAGAACAGCACCAATACCAACTCCACTTGCATCACACTCAACTTCAAATACTTTGTCACAATTAGGAAGTGCAAGAATAGGGGACTCACAAAGTTTCTGCTTGATTACCTCAAAGGCGTTTTGAGCAGTCTTTGTCCATTCAAAAGCACCATTCTTCATGCATTCAGTTATAGGAGCCATGATGGTACCAAAGTTTTTGACAAAACGTCGATAGAAAGAAACAAGTCCATGAAAACTTCTTACATTATAAATGGACTTCGGAACTGGCCAAGTCTTCATAGCTTCCACCTTGGTTTGATCAACAGAGATTCCATATTTGGAAACCACATAACCAAGAAACACAATGCTTGGAGAGAAGAACTCACATTTCTCCATTTTAGCATACAGTTTTTGATCTCTCAAGACATTGAAGACCTGTTTTAAATGAGAGATATGCTCCTCCTCATTCCTGCTATAAACAAGAATATCATCGAAATAAACAACGACAAATCGACCAATAAAGGAATAAAGAACATCATTCATAAGTCTCATGAAGGTACTCGGAGCATTAGATAATCCGAATGGCATAACCAACCACTCACAAAGGCCTCCCTTGGTCTTGAAAGCCGTCTTCCATTCATCACCTTCTCGCATTCTGATTTGATGATAACCACTCCGCAAATCTATCTTTGAAAACACAGAAGAACCATATAATTCGTCAAGCATATTATCAAGTCTAGGTATAGGGTACCTATACTTAATGGTGATGTTGTTGATGGCCCGACTATCAACACACATGCGATATGTACCATCCTTCTTAGGCACAAGTAGAGCCGGAACATAACAGGGACTCATGCTTTCTCGGACGTATCCTTTGAGGATAAGTTCATCGACTTGTCTTTGCAACTCCTTTGTTTCCTCTAGATTGCATCGATAAGCTGGCTTGTTTGGTAGCGGAGCACCGGGGATCAAATCAATTTGATGCTCAATACCTCTTATGGGAGGTAATCCAAGTGGCAAATCCTCTGGAAACACATCTGCAAATTCTTTCAACAAGCAATGCATTTTTGGATGTATGGGTCGCTCTATCTCACTCTTTTTCTTGACCACAAGCAAAGCAAATACATTCTTTTGTTTGCTAATGGCTCTCTCAACCCGTGTCTCACTCAAGAACAGATTTTCCTTACAAGTGTTTCCCTCCCCAGGTTGATTATTATGTATCGAATAAGGACTCAATGGTAAAAAAGTAATGCATTTTTGTTTATTATGAAAAGAGTATGTGTTTTTCCGACCATCATGCATAGCATTTATATCAAATTGCCACGGTCTACCCAATAACAAGTGGCATACCTCCATAGGAATCACATTACATACAACCTCATCTCGATAGTTCTTCCCAATCAAAAATGATATAAGAACGCGTTTGGTTACCTTGAGTTCATTCCCTTGATTGAGCCATTGGAGCTTGTATGGTTGAGGATGTTTCCTTGTTGGAAGCTTCAGCTTGTCGACAAGAGTTGTCGAAGCAACATTGGTGCAGCTCCCACCATCGATGATCACTGAACACACCTTTCTGTTAATAGTGCAACGGGTGTGAAATATATTCTCCCTTTGCTCTTTATTAGGAGAAACTTCAACATGCAAGGCTCTTCGGATGATCAACAACTCGCCATCATCGGCTTTCTCCACAACTTCTTCTTCCCCATCTGATTCAGCAATATTTTGGTCTTGATTGCTCTTAGCCTCTTGAAGCGCCAAATTGATCTCCTCAATTTCTTGAAGAGTCATAACTCTTCGATTTTGACAATTTGCTTGTAAATGCCCAAAACCATGGCACTTAAAGCATTTCCTTGCATCGCCTTCAAACTTCTTTTGGACTTCTTTGGAAGGCTTTGCAAGCCTTCCCTTGCCTCTGTCTTTTTTCGACGTACTCTCGCCCTTGCTTGAGGAAGCACCCTTAAAATAGGATGTCGCCTTTGTTGAGGTTCTAGAGGAAAACCTCTTGCTCTTCAATTGTTTTTCGACTTTTATGGCTAACTTGCATACATCTTCAAAGGACCAATAAGGTTGAAGTTCAACCATATCAGCAATTTCTCGATTCATGCCGCCAAGGAAGCGAGCAATGGTTTGCTTAGGAACTTCGGGAACTTCACTCCTCATTTTGAGTTGTTCAAACTCACGAATGTATTCTTCAACACTCATCTCTTGTTGTCGTAAGGAATTCAGTTTGAGGAAGAGATATTGCTTATAGTTGTCGGGCAAGAACCTCTTCTTCATCAACTTCTTGAGTTTTTCCCAAGACTTGATTCGGCCTTTTCCTTCCCTTGCTCGTTGATGCTTTAGATTCTCCCACCATAGAGAAGCACATTTGGTCAGCTTTAGGACAGCAACCTTATATTTCTTCTCATTCGAATAGGACTTGAAGTTAAAAATTCGTTCAATTGTGTGTAGCCAATCAACAAAGTCGTCGGGATTGAGATTACCGTCAAACTCAGGGACCTCCACCTTAATGTCTCTTTCATCCTCCTTATGCCTCCCTCTTCGTCTTCGTCTTTGAATTGGAGATTCAGAATCACTAGAATGCAAAATTGTTCGGTTGTCTCCAGTGGACTCGGAATCGCCATCAGAATTTTGACGAGATTCGGAATCGTCACGCCGATGCCGTTCGTTGGGACGCCTTGCTGGTTGTCCTTGTCTCACTGGATTCTCTAGAAGATTGAGGACTCGCTCCATTTGTTGTTGAAGTTTTTGGATTGCACGATCTCGCCTTTCGTTGTGCGCTTACTCTAGAGTCAAGCCTCTTGGAACTGAATCATCCATAAGGAATTTGTAATAGAAGAAAGAAAGGAATCACTCAAATGAGTTGAACCTTGAGCTCGATACCAATATTTTGATGCGAGATGGGGTGAGTGATTCAAGAACGGAATTTTTTTGAGGGGATTTTTGTGGTTAAGTGTATGGAGTAGTGTATATGGTGAAGAAACAAAAAGGAATAAGAAAAGATAGAGCGATCTCCTTCCAAGGTATAAAGGCCACGCCACCAACCGAAGAAGAGGATCGAGATCTACGAAGCTCACCACCAAGGCCTAAAGCTTCCACCAGCCAAGGATAAAGGACTTTGGGATAAGAGAAGCTCACCACCAAGGCCTAAAGATTCCACCAGCCAAGGATAAAGGGCTTCTTGGCTCACCACCAAGGAGTGATCTACGCTCCAAGGATAAAGAAACCGAAAGGAGTTATCCACTCTCCAAAGAAGTTCACTCAAGCAGAGGAAATCTCACCATTTTCATTCATAAAATTCGTATATCCCCTACATTGGATAGTTTCCTCTATTTATAGGAGGATTTTAGCCTTAGGAAATATTAAAAACAAACTTTAATGACCTATGAACTTAAACGTTCGACTCTTGAGCTACATAAAATAAAAACACCTAGGAACTTAATAAAAAGCCTTTATTAACACGGAAACTAAATGCCTTTAATCTTCAACCTTCCGCATTCTCGAACCATTAGCTTTCCGTGTTCTTGAACCTTTGGCTTTCTATATTCTTGAACCTCATTCGTGAACCTTTAGGGCGTGCATGTTTTCGTTTCTCTTTTTTGTTTAAGAACAGATTTTTTATTTTTTTGTTCCCGGGAATAAAAAAAGAACAGAAACGCGTTTGTTTGCGTTTCTGTTCAAAAACTGTTTTTTTGTTCCCGGAACAAAATTGGAACATGAAAAAGAAACAAAAAAACTTTTAACTTCTCCGTTCCAGAAACACTTCTTGATGGGCTAAAAAGAACAAAAATGAAAAGAACAAAAACGAAACACTTCTCCCTTCGTTCGTGCCCTTCTCCGTTTGTTCGTGTTCGTGCCCTTCTCCGTTCACCACCGGCTGACTCTCCGGCACCTCCTACTCGACTGACTCTCCGGCGACTCCCCACTCCGCTGACTCTCCGGCACCTCCCCACTCGGCTGACTCTCCGGCGCCGACAGCTGGTGCTCCTTCACCGGCTGCTCCTCCTTCGAGGTAAGTTTCTGCTGGTCCTCCTTCTCCGTTCGACAAGGGCTTCGGCGAGAGCCACCCCTCGCAAATCTGGGCTACGGCTACTCGGGGCTCGAGCGCGACAGCTCGCTCGAGCCCCAAGCGAGCGTTGCTCGCCCAGATCTTCGGCAGATCTAGGCGACGGCTGCTCGCTGGAGCTGCTCTACCGAGCTCGAGCTGCTGTGGTCACTCGGTAGAGCAGCGACGCTCGCTCGAGCGGCAGAGCAGCGTCTCTGCCAGTTCGAGCGAGCAGAAGGAGCCCCAAGCGAGCATTGATCGCCCAGATCTGCGGCAGATCTGGGCGACGGCTGCTCGCTGGAGCTGCTCTGCCGAGCGAGAGCTGCTGTGGTCGCTCGGTAGAGCAGCGACGCTCGAGCGAGCGTCCCTGCGTTGGTCGCCCAGAGTTGCTCTGCCGAGCTCGAGCTACTCTGCTCGCTCGGGAGAGCAGCGACGCTCGCTCGAGCGGCAGAGCAACGACGCTCGCTCGAGCTACTCTGCCAGCTCGCGCGAGCGTCGCTCTTTTGATCGCTCGAGTGAGCATGGCGAGCAGAGCAACAACACTCTGCTCGCTCGATCGACCCGGCTGTAAATTTCTTTTGTAATATGCTGAGTAACTTTGATCCAAAAGATCGCCCTACTGCTGAAGAGGTTGAGATCTTATCTGTCTTCATTTTATCTGATCATTTTAGTATGCTTGTTCTTTAGTTAGAGATACCTGATTGCCTATTATCTTCCCGTACTTTCCTTGGTGTTGTGTAGTCTGTACTAAAGAATATGACCTTTTTGTAGGCATTAGCAGATCCATATTTCAAAGGACTAGCCAAAATTGAAAGGGAACCTTCATGCCAGCCCATTACAAAGATGGAATTCGAGTTTGAGAGACGAAGGGTTACCAAGGAGGATATACGGGAGCTAATTTTCCGAGAAATCCTTGAATATCACCCTCAACTTCTTAAGGACTACATGAATTGAACTGAGAGGACCAATTTTCTATATCCGAGGTCAGTACCACTTTTATTGGGTGTAGTCAATCTGTCTCTTGGTTCTCTTTGTTGCTTGAAGAACATTGTCAATGCCCATAATGATTGCTATAACTTGATCCGTCCGCTGTGTCTTCAGTTGACTCACTGGTTGCTCCACCTTGATCTTTGCTTTTGTCTATGTTGTGTACAGTGCCGTCGATCAATTTAGGAAGCAGTTTGCGCAGCTGGAGGAAAATGGTGGTAAAAGTGGTGCTTCAGCCCCTCTAGAAAGAAAGCACGTGTCTTTGCCAAGGTACATTTGGGTTTCATGCCACCCCCCTTCTTTGTTTTGCTCGCATCAAATTGTATGTCTTGTGTTTGTATCTGAGTTTTGAACCGTGACATTGCATGCCTTGCGCAATCACAGGTCTACCGTAGTACATTCGAATTCAGTTCTGCCAAAGGAACAACCAAAAATAAACAGCTATAAAGATCAGCCAACTCAGGTCGAGGAAGTGAACCCATCCAGGAACTTCCAAGCAACCCAATTCCAATCGGTAGTTAACCTTCTTCCATGCACATTTGCTTTTACTAGTGAATGGGTGATTCTCGTGCTGATATTGTCGCTGCTCAGCCAAACCAGGAAGAGTCGTGGGCCCAGTTGTTCCATACGAGAACAGGCACATTGCGAAAGATGTGTATGATCCTCGAACGATGATCTGAGGTACCGTCTTCCCCTCGCAGCCAATGCCTCCTGCATATTGCTACAATAAAGCGAGCATGGGAAAGCAAGAACGGCATGGGACCGAAGCCGACAGAGAAGTGGCTGCTGCCCATGCCAAGCAGATTCCACCCTGTGGGATTGCAGTGAAGTTAGCGACAGACGTTGCCATAAACATAGACACGAACCCGTTCTTTATGACAAGGATAGGTGGGGGCAAAATGGAGAATGGTGAGGGCTGCAATAGACGCAAACTTTTTAGCGGCAAAGACACAGTATGGCGGGATTGGTGCTGCAGCTGCCATTGCTTAGGATAAGTATTGCAAATAAAATGGCAAGGGATCACAATATGCATGAGATTTGTTGACTTCACACCTTTGTTGGTTTCTGTTTACTTAATGGTAACCATCTGAAGAAGCCAACTTTACTGAATGCCAAATTGATGTCACTATTCCCTGCATTAACAAGACTTCTCTGGACCTTAATGCTGAAGTCTCATGATGTATTAGAAATTACTCTGGGTCTATTAAGAGGTAACTATGAATTTGTTCCATGGACAAGGGTCTCCAATATTCAGTAATTGATGTAATACATTCTTTTTTGTTTGTTGTTACAGAGTTCCTCTGCCATCTCCAGTGCTGATCTTTTTGGCAACAGTTCAGATTCTGCTCTGGACGTTTCTGCAAGTGACCTCATCAACAGGCTCTCTTTCCAGGTAATGTTCTACCATGCTGCAGCATTTGTCGTTTAATCGTGGTACTGGTTTTGGGCTGATTTTTTAGGGATATATACTGTAATCCTAATTTCAAGGTATAGATTTGCAACTTGGATGTGGCTTCGTATGGCCTGGGTACTTTCTAGCTATTGAAGCAGTAGTCCCATCCTTGTGATAGGGGATCCAAGCCCCACACCTTGTGATTGAAATCATGTTCCCATGCCACCTCACTCTGATTTCTTTGGCTTCTCCAATTTAATTACTATTTCCTTTTGTGTCTTCATGAATTTCATCTGAGTTTTCATCTGCCACTAGTTTCTAGTTTCTCTTTTTGGCTAAATTAGGTGGGTTTGTACTAAGTTTAGTTTTTCGCCTTCTGATTTTCACAGGCTCAGCAGGATATCTCTTCCCTTAAGAACATCGCGGGAGAGACTGGAAAGAAGCTAAGTTCCTTTGCGTCCTCCTTCATAAATGATCTCCAAGACAAAGTCCTCTAATTTGCAGGTCCTCTTGGTCCCGGAGAAGTGGAGTCCGACCCATCATCGCCCGATTATGTAATGGATGTGAAGGAGAGCTTTTAAGAAATTCTTTTCAGGAGACAAATAAAGAATTTACTTTGATCTAAGACAGTTTGAGAGTATTTTGTAGCACAGGTATTGCTTTAAAGAATGATATGTCGCCTTTTTGTCGGTTACACAACTGAGCTTTTTGTCGAGCCTCATACTATTGTGCATTGGCTTGATAACAAGTTTCTGATAAAGCATTGCCCATAGGTAGCGATTTGCTCAATTGCTTTGTGTGTAGAAGTGATGGTTTTTGGCGGGCTTATGATTCGCGACCAAAATATTTGTGCTTCTATCTAATTAGAGTTTGTCGTCAATCCGAACATTAGGCGAATGGCTTTGAATATGGTAGTGACTTTGGCCCCCGTCTCGTCAAAGCTAAATTATGAGGAGGAAGAGGAAAGGGCAACATGTCTCTGTGGATGTAGAAACTAGAGCTCATGACATTTTTCTCTTTACAATTAACAAGGGCGATCTACGGACCAGGGCATTTCACATTAGAGCTGAAAAAGAAGTGTAAAAGGATTGGAGGTTTGTTAGTACGAATGCTTAATCAGAGACACCAAGTTTACTGCCCATCATTAAATTGCTTTACTAGTGGAAGGGAGGAAGGCGATCACGATGCTCGTCGATAATGCCAATCAAGAGTCCTAAGTCAACCAAGAAGAGAAGATTACACGAGTTGGCGTTTATCGTGTTTCCATCCTTTGTCGAGCAAAATGATCATTTTAGGGGAACACTAAATACGTTTTTCGCTTTTAAGGAAATGGTTGTTTACATATCACTATTGTTGCAAATGTCATTCGCAAGCCTTTAAGCGAAACCTGCTATTGAATATACCAGATAGTCTTTCCAAGTAAACTCATTTTGGCATATTGCTTAAGGTTTGGACGTGTTTATGGTTTTTAATTGGCTCAGGGTGCTTTTAGGTGAGTATAAGATTTTGGATTTATGGATGGGCAGTTCTTAGGAGAAAATGACATTTTTGTAAATAGAGACTCGAGGATGATTGATTGATGCAAAGACGTAAAATTAATGAGCATTTCATGAGAATGAGAATTCAATATCAAGTTTAAACTTTATTAAAAAAAAAAAAGCATTTTTGGAAAAATTTAAAACAGAAATTTTGTACGATTCTGCAAACGTGTTTATGTTCTTTTTCTATTCTAGGAACAGAAATTGAGTGCGATTACCAAACGTGTTTCTGTTCTTTTTTATTTCAAGAACAGTTTTTACACTTACCAAACGCGTTTTTTGTTGCGTTCCCTGAATAGAAACACTTTTTTTTTTTTTTTTTATTTCTCGTTCTATAACAATTTTGAACAGAAACGTTACTGCACGCACCCTGCCTTCCCAAAATTCGAGCTCCTCCCTTGACCAGAAAATAATCCTCCTGAAACTTCATCAATTGGTCATACAAGACATCTAAAATGACCTCCCATTGATAGTTATCGATATACCACAAAGTACTGATAAGTAATTAACATTATTCATTCAAAATGATCCATCGAAGCACATAATACCCAACTTCTTTATTGGCTTGGATAAGCATCGATGGTTCTGAGTTGGTTGATGGAGCTACATTGGATGCTCCCGCATCATCCTCTAGTGGCGAATTTTCTTGGTTCATGTTTTTTCTATCTTATTCTTCTTCTTCTTTTTTTTCTTTTTTTTTTCTTTTTTTTTTATGTCAAAGCTACAACTACGCTTCTCATTGCCATTCCAGCTCCCTATGGGGGTGGTGGACAACTAATGGTCTTGGTTCATGTTTTCTATGTTTTCACGGTACAATTTGAAGGAAGCTGACAAAGGAAAGTATGTTACGAGTGTACCGGTTTGACATTTTTGGGTAATCTAATATTAATTTGAGATAAATTTATTATAGGTATCTCGGTTTAGAATTTTTGGTGATCCAAAAATAAGTTTAAGGTAAATTTATCACAAGTGTATCGGTATGAAATTTTATATAGTATTAACAATATACATACATGTATATATATATAATGGAATGCATAACAGAAAATCATCAATGATTATGATCATGAGTCTGCCAGCTTTGCCATCAAGCAATGGAGAGGAGTCTACAAAACCTCATAGCAAATTTTTTGAAATGCACAAGACTAATTTGTAAAATGGAAAAAATTATTACTTTTGTACAATACATAACTAAATTGGGAGAATTACCAAAAAAATCATAAACATATTGCAATTGTATTAATTCAGTCATAAACTTTTTTTTTTTACCAATTCAGTCCTAAATCTTTTGTAATTGTGTCAATTCAATCAATTTACCCAAATTTGCCCGGCCGGGGCCGACGTGGAGGCCGGCCGGCGAACGCTGACATGGCAAATGTTTTAATATTTTTTTTTTGTCAAATTTTTTATTTCTTTTTTCCCACCCATCTTTTCCTTCCTCTAGTTTGCTAGCGCCGGCCAATAGCTAATCATCGCCGCTATGAATGATGCCTTATCCAAATATTGATGCTAATAAAGTTGGTCAGAGTAATAACCCTTATATTAGCTATCAAAGGCCTAAAATCTTCTAATCAAGGCTAGAATGATAACGATAATCAAAAAATTATTGGTCAAAATATCCAAATTGGTAATAAAAATTTGACAAATCAAATTGGCCAACAAGCTGATCAACAACCAAATGTTGAAAATATAATGCCAGTGGTTCCATTTATACTGCTCAATGTGAAAATTCTTATCGGGCCTAATATGTCAGATAAAGTAAATGACAAGACCAGCATTACTAACCGGGGGCAAGATGGCCAATTAAATCCACACAAAAACCCTACATAATTTGCCGAAGAAGTTCAACAACAATTAGGCTTACACATGAGTGCTATTGTACATGTTTATAAGAAATCGTACACGAAAGGGTGGATAATCAGCTTTTTTAAGAGGTTTCTATTCGGAAAATTGTTATAATATTTTGAAAATGACAAAATAATAAAAGATGAATAGACCATGTGAAAGAAGCACAAACCACTGTCCTAACAGGATATCTAGAGCATATGAGTTCTCTATTACTGACACCTGAAATTTTGTCCAACGAATCATACATGCAATTATTGATAAAAAGTCAATAAAATATGAATGAAAAAAGAAACGAAACGAACGAAATAAATAAACAGATCTATAACAAAAAAGGGGCCTCTCGCGCGCTCTCTCTCACGTACGCTCCCTGGGCACGACGAACACACGCACAGACCGAGAAAGTCTCTCTCGTCTTCAGCGCTCTGAGTCAAATCCAGTGCCATAGCCCGCGGTGGCTACTCTTCGCGGGGTTTTTCGATCCTTCTCAAATTCGTAACATCCGGTTGAAGCTTCTTCATCTATCTCAGACCGGAGCCAGTTGCAGATGAACTCCGTCGGATGGATTTTATCACTGCCGAGCATCGCCATTAGAGTTCTCGTAATCTACGTTTGATTTCTATCATCTTCGTTCTCCGATGGAGGAAAACGGCGGTGACTGAAGCTCGATCGCAATTGAACTCTTCACTTCGAGCTCCTACTCATTAAATCGAGCACAAAAGGATTAAAAGCTGGTTTCCGATTTCGATTCGATCAATACCACTGATTTCTCTGTATCTTTCTTGGATCACCAGTGCTCCTCTCAGTCCTCTACAGTCATTGAAGAACCTCCGGACGGAGTAAAAATCCTCGTTCGGCTCAGGAGCTCAGAGGCGGCTACCTCTCTACATTTCCAGCATCGCAGTCACGAGAAGTGCCCTGTTTGTCCCTTGCCTTCTAGTCAAAATCGTTGGAGCAGTCAGATTCAGGTTCCTTCCTTCATCGCCGGCGTCGAAACTCACTGGTGACATCTCCAGGACCTCTTCCATCTTTTCTAATCATCAGTCGCGCTTAGTTATTGTTCTTATTCAAGGTCACGAATTCGTGCCAAAGCCAATCGTGTCTGAGTTGTATCTCTATAATTGTGAATGTCGTGCATTGCTTTAGTGTTAGTCTGGTATTGATTACGTGCTCACTGTCGTTTCCTTTTGTTCCTCAACCAGACCCTCACCACCCGTTTGCTAATTTGCTTGAATCAATCACGTGATGTATAGTTGATGTCAAACAGAAACCGAGCTTAAACTGAGAACTAAAGGTCTGGATTAGATGAAGATCATCTCTAATTGAGTATGTATTTGCGACTTGAGACTGTTTTGATGATGCTGAGATGGTTTGGTTATGGATTCCTGTTTTGTAATCGCAACCGGATGCATATTGCCTGTTTGATGATATGTCTGAACCAGGGTAGCGCGGATTTGTTTCTTGTTGTCAATCGATATAAGAACATATTCACATGATACACACATAGCGATCTTATAATGCAGTAACTATTGAGTTATTTGATGGCCAAGATGCATTACACACGTTTCAGTCTGATGTCAGTCTTCATTACTTTGTGTTAAGATTTGATTGTCCCTTTGTTCTTGTATAGGTTGATACCTTGCCTCTTGCCTGTCAATTAAGATAATATTGTTCAGAATCGCTTTCTGTGAGTTCAATTCAGTGTATGTTCTGGGAATCAATGAGGACTGAAAAGCATGGACGGTATAATACAGAGAATAGATACGTTCGATGTTGAAGTGCTCATACATGTGTAATTCAAAAACTGATCAGTGAAAATCAGCCCAAACAAATCAACCTAGATGTTATGGTAATATGGTTTCAATCATGTCAATCAGACCATTTCTGATTTTGGTGGATTTGGGCCGCTCCCGGTCTGAGGATTGCCTTCATGGGCTGCGCAAACTAGACTCAGACCGCATTAAGTCCTCTTTTTATTTATTTATATTTTATCCATATGTAATTTTCATTATTTTCGAACAAATATTGCCTAAAGTGTCGACCAAAAATTAGATATCAACCATCCTTCCTTTCTTTCAACATGGCGAGTTTCCTTTTTTAGCAGTAGTTGCACACTCTCAGGTCTCCACCTTGTCTCCCCTAAAGCCTACGACCACCACGACGATGTGCACTCTAGATGGATGTGTGTACGAGAAACTAAAAATAATGTGTGCGTGTGAATGTGTCCACGTTAGTTTGGCCCCAAAAAGGCAAATCGACATTTTCTTTAAACAGCATTCAATTCACATGAGAAAATATGGTCATTAGAATGACTCAAAATTGGACAAAGACATTGTTTGAAAGTACGAAGACCATATTTTGAACAAAATAAATTAAAGGAAATATCTTGAATCTCAAGTAAGAGTACAAGATTTTGATTGCACTTTACTTCAAACTTCTGCATAGGACATTGTTGATGATAGCTACTCTGCAATTTTCTCCCGTCTAATTTTTTTTTGGGTTACAAAGAGGATGAGCTTTTGGACGGTTCTAGTGTCTTGAAACAAACTACGAACACTATTCTATGCTGTTGAATTCAGGAAAGAGTCGGCAAATGGAAAACTCCATTGGTAGCAAAAGTTGACAGAGGATTGCTTGTCTGTCACAGTTAGTAATTTACAATCACGCGATAATTTCTTATAAAAATTAATAAATTCAACCTATAAAAAAGTATAGTATGAAATACATATTCATAAGTTTTCAAAATAGTATGAAATAGTTGTTGTCTATTTGCTAACATTTACCAATCCCTCCACCCCTTCTTGCGCCTCTCCCGGTCTCCCGCTTTTTTCTTCTACAATTCACTTGAAAAATTGGTTTCTTTTGATTTTGACATTATTGACTTTTTACCTTTTTGATAACAAAAAGAAAATATCATTTTAGCATTCTACATCTGACCTACTAAAATTTATTTAAGTAGGACTTGATCGAGAATATGGCAGAGTTATAGGAGTCGATCCAGAAAAAAAGGAATAAAGGATCCAATTGCGCAAGCAACATAAGTGCAGGTACTACAGACGAATACCTATTTTTCTTTGTTATCGCAGTTTCAACAATAGATGCAGACCTACTTTTTATTTCGATTAGTAAGCAAGAGTTCTATTGATCAATAAACAAAACCTGTCTTTTTAATGGTGATGAAGAACTATGAAAAGAAGAAAGATCGAAATTGCTCTTTGTCAAGTTTAATAACCGAACCACTGTGGAATTTTTCATGGACGTGAGTGTCTAAACAACACTTTATCCCAGAATCGATAATAAGCAAACCTCCATGATCTGACAAAGACTAACGGACCACAAAATATCCAAAAGCCAACCACGAACCCAAGTGGTATGCCCATGTAAAATCACTTCTTCTCGCTATCATCGTCGTCACCGCCATCATCTGGGTCACTTTCAGGTGGAACACGACCTGCTTCTTCCATCCTATTCCTGGTAATTGAGCAAGTTTTCTCGAGCGGAATCCCACACAATCCAAGGTTTCCTCCGAAAGAACTTGAGCAAATTGTTTCTAGTGGAAATCCACACAAACCACTATTATTTTTTAAGGAACTTGCTGAAAAGGTGAGAAATTATTTGATCGCTGGGATGCATCCCACAAGTTTATTGTATGAGAGGTTCAACATGGAAGAAAATTAAGGTCTGAAAGCTGTGTGGGAATCGTCCCATTGAGGTCGTTCCATGAAAGGTCCAAGGACTCAATTTGTGGCGAGTGTCCTAGGGATGGAGGAATTAGCCCTGAGAATGCATTCCTTGATAAGTTGAGGAGATAAAGCCCTTTCAGATCCCCCAGAGTATCAGGCATGGGACCTTCGAAATTGTTGCATGAGAAGTCGATTGAAGTGAAACGAGTCAAGATCTTCACTAGCTCCACTTGCAGACCTTTGAGGGTGACGCTTACTGTGTCCTGATAATAGAGTCCACTCAAGTGAAGAAATGGATATTAAATATGATTAATGTCTACATTAAACTTCATAGCCTCCCAAGTTGTGAGGCATTTAGCAGGCGGAATGCCACTGAAATTGTTGGAAGATATGTCTACAATTTGAAGCATCTTCCAAGTGCCACCGGGCTTTGGACATCCAACCTTCCCATGGAACTTCTTGGATCGTAAAATAGGGACACGTAGATTAGCAATGCTTTTCAGTTGACATGGAAACACATCATCAATCTGGTTGTTTCAGATTCTTGGACACAATAAACGAAGGAACTGAACTAGTAAGATTATCTAAAGACAAATCCAAATAAGTCAGCTTTGACGAGTTCTCCATCGAGCGTGGGGTCAATCCACTTAATCTGCAATTAGACAATTCCAATCTCGACAATTTTCTAAGATTATCCATTGAATCCGGAAGCCTCCCCGAAATACTCGTGTTACTCAGCACCAGAGTCTCAAGAGAACTGTCCTCTGGAAAATTGGGCAGAGTACCCTGAAGAATTTGGTTGCCTGATAAGGATCTGGAGTATCTGTAGCTGAAAGATTTTACTAGGAAACTCCCCATAGAACCCACAATAACTCAGACATAGAGTAGTTAGATTGGTGAATCTGGTAAGGAACTCAGCAAATGTGGTTGACAGGTTGTTGCCATTCAGTTAAATGAATGACAAATGATGAAGATTCACGAGAGAAGAGTCAGCAGGACTAGAGAGAAAGCAATTAGACATGCACATCACCTCAAGTTTTTGCACTGATGAGGGCAATGCATTGCACCACTCATTTCCCCGGGAAGACAGGTTGATATTGTCAAGATATAACTGTCGTAGCACCATGAGATTTCCAATCATGGTCTTCAAATCGGGATTCGTGAGCTTTTTGTGTATCAGTTCTAGGGAAATAAAGAAGACAAAGATCAAGAATGCTTAACTTCCTCAACCGCGCTAACTCCATCAAAATCTGCCTGGAGAATCTAGCATTGGACGAGTTCTGTTAAAATATGTCTTGAGTTTGAGCCCAATATGAAAGTTTGAATATTCCGAATTGGATATATGGTGGACATTCGAAATCGAGCAAAGAAGATCCGAAGATCAACTCCCCAAAATTTGAATTTGCATTGGAGAATTTGGCCGCTAAAATAGGAAAGTCCAACTTTTATTTGGATTTGGATTTTGTTTAAAATATACAGAGATATGTTTTGGATAACATCATTTAAGATAGGAAACAGAATCCTATGAGAAGTCGGCAAAAGAATAAGGGTTTCACTTATATATATATAGACTTGTGGCCGTGGGTGGTAGAGGTTGATCGATGAAGAATTGGTCTTGAACCGCCGTCTCGTCGTTGAGTGCTTGGGAGGGATTTTCTTTATCATTCTTGTTCGTGAATTACATCCAAGAAAAATTAGTGTTTGTAGCCGATTAAATCTTGTGATAAGATTTGTGTGTAATTCTTTCGTGAGATTGAGAGATTATTTCTTGAGGAATTCCGAGGCTAAACACTGAGTGCGTTATTGGGTGTAATTGGGGTTTGGGAAACACCGAGAGAGTGTTTGAGTGACTTGAGTGTGTAATCTCCTTGTATCGTTTAATCTATAGTGAAATTCGCTACTACTCTCCCCGTGGACGTATGTCTTTACGACTAAACCACGTAAATCCGGTGTCTGATTTTTTTTTTCTCTCTATATTATTGTTCGATCACTCGCTTTTCACAGCAAGTGGTATTAGAGCTAGGTTTGGCTAAGTTGAAGCCAATCGATGGCGACAAAAGAAGTAAAAGTGAGAATCGACAGATTTGATGGGAATGATTTAGTTTCTGGAAGATGCAGATTGAAGATTATCTTTATCAGATGAAACTGCACTTGCCTTTATTTGGAAAGAAACTAGAGTTGATGAAGCAAGCTGATTGGGATTTGCTGGATAGACGAGCTATAGGTGTTATTTGACTGGCGTTGGCTCGTAACGTTGCATTTAACATCGTGAAGGAGAAGACCACTGTTGATTTGATGCAAGCCCTATCAGATATGTACGAGAAGTCCTCTGCGATCAACAAAGTCTATTTGATGCGACGTCTGTTTAATTTGAAGATGAGTGAAGGTGCGTCAATTGCAGATCGTATCAATGAATTCAATGTGATTGTTAGTCAATTGAATTCAGTTGAGATTGACTTTGAAGATGAGGTATGTGCTTTAATATTCTGTTATCCTCATTGCCTGATAGTTGGAATACTACTGTTACTACTGTTAGTAATTCCTCTGGGTCAACAAGTTTGACGTTTGATGGGGCTCGAGATTTGATTCTGAGCGAGGATATTCGTAGAAAAGAATATGGCGAACCTATATTTGTTGCTTTAATAGGTGAACCTATATTTGATACTGTTACTACTGTTAGAGGAAGATCTAGAACACGTGTAGGTAATAGTAGTACTAATATGAACAGGCGTAACCAGTCTAGGACTGGTGATGTTGTCTGTTGGAGCTGCGGCAAGATGGAGCATTTTAAAAGGAATTGCCTTAAGTTGAAAAATGAGAAGGGTAAGGGAATTATAGTTGATTCTGCAGATAATGTTGCAATTGTAGCAGATAAAGCCGATTATGTCTTGTCTGTCACTAATGATTCATCATTTGATGGATGGATTATGGATTTTGGTTGTTCTTTTCATGTCACACTAAATAGAATTTGGTTTATCACTTATCAGTGCACGGGTAGTGGTAAAGTCCAGTTAGGGAACAACGCTTAATGTAATGTTGTGGGTGTTGGTGATATTAAAATCATAATGTATGATGGTATTGTGAGAACATTGACTAGAGTAAGACACGTTCCAGAATTAAAAAAGAACTTAATTTCCTTTGGTGCCCTAGATTTAGCTGGTTGTGGGTATTCTTCAAAAGATGGAGTTCTGAAGGTTGTTTGAGATGCCCTGGTGATAATGAAAGGAATTAAGTATGGAGCTTGTATAAACTTCAAGGTGAGATAGCGACAGGTTTCGATTCGGAGACGTTGGATGCATATGTTCGAGAGTCTATTAACTGCATGAGGAAGACCTGGGTGTTTATGCCAATGCACAAGTTTGATGCTGGTGTCAGGATCACGCGGTTGAGAGCTTTGATCGAGACGGAGACTGGTAAGTCGATCAAACATGTGCGGCTGACAATAACATGGAATTTTGCTCAGAGCTAGCAAATAAGTTCTGCATGAAAGAGGGTATAGTGAAACATCGCACTAGTGCTAGTAAATCACAACAATTTGCAGAATTGATGAGCAGAACATTACTAGAAACAGCATGAAAAATAATCTCTAATGCTGGTATTGCTAGGAGAATCCTAGCTGATGTGCTTAGTACGATGAGCTGCCTAGTGAATAGATCCCCATCAACTGCTATTGAATGGTGGGCTCTTGAAGAAGTGTGGTAAGGTAACGTTGCTGGTTATTTTATTATTAGAATTTTTGGTTGCCCGTGTTATTTTCGAGTGAGTGATGGTAAGCTCGATTAGAGGGCAAGGTGCATATTCCATGGCTATGCACAAGGTGAGCGGGGCGATCGGTTGTCATGCCCAAATATAAATTCACTTGTTAACAGCAGAGAAGTTACCATTGATGAGTCTCCGGTACTTCTGGCTATGAGTGTTTGTGGCAGTGTTAATACGGATTTGGACGGTGTTCAGCTTGAGGTGGAGTTGCGACCAGAAACTCCTGAGGTAGTGTATATGGGTACTAGCAAAGTAATCGACACAGATGGTGCTTGTAGCAAGGTGGAGCCTATAGAGCCAATGGTTGCCGTAACTGCTAATATTGATGAGGTACATATTCGATCTCTTGACATATATGGATGCAACAATGGTTTTGTTTTATTTGCAGTTAAGGAGGTTGCATCGAAAAATCCTTGCGGAGCAATTAAAGGTGCATGTGGAGTTGGTATTCTGATAAGATCCTCGGTTATGGTGAAGTTCAAGCAAAGCTTGGACTTGAATAATATTTGTAGCGGTTGAGCCCATCGGGGGCTATGTGATAGTAGCAGCAGAGTTTGAATTTTAGCAAAATGATTGTAACTTGGCTCAAACGTCGAGCCAAGGTGGAGATTGTTAAAATATGTCTTTTGTTTGAGCCCAATACGAAAGTTTGAATATTCCAAATTGGATATTTTGCGGACATTCGAAATCGAGCAAAGAAGATCCGAAGATCAACTCCCCAAAATTTGAATCTACATTGGAGAATTTGGCCGCTAAAATAGGAAAGTCCAACTTTCACTTGGATTTGGATTTTGTTTAAAATATATAGAGATATGTTTTGGATAAAATCGTTTAAGATAGGAAATAGAATCCTATGAGAAGTCGGCAAAAAAATAAGGGTCTCACTTATATATATATATATATATATATATATATATATATATATATATATATATATATAGACTTGTGGCCGTGGGTGGTAGAGGTTGATCGATGAAGAATTGGTCTTGAACCGCCGTCTCGTCATCGAGTGCTTGGGAGGATTTTTTTTGTCGTTCTTGTTCGTGAATTACATCCAAGAAAGTTTAGTGTTTGTAGCCGATTAAATATTGTGGTAAGATTTGCGAGTAATTCTTTCGTGAGATTGAGAGATTATTTCTTGAGGAATTCTGGGGCTAAACACTGCGTGCGTTATTGGGTGTAATTGGGGTTTGGGAAACACCGAGAGAGTGTTTAAGTGACTTGAGTGTGTAATCTCCTTGTATCGTTTGATCTATAGTGAAATTCGCTGCTGTTCTCCCCATGGACGTAGGTCTTTACGACTGAACCACGTAAATCTAGTGTCCGATTTATTTTTCTTTTGTCTATATTATCGTTCGATCGCTCACTTTTTGCAACAAGTTCAGATGAACCAGGCCAATGAGATTTGTGAAGCCAGACAGAATTGCAGAGAATTTGAAATCGTTGAAAGCCAAGTTTAGCTTTTGAAGATGCTTTAATCTAAAGAGACTCGATGAACTCTTAATATTGCAAGAGATTGATTCAAAGCTGAAGTCTAGTTGGATGACCTTTCTGTCCTCGTCGCACGTCACACCATTCCAAGGGCGAGCATTATGATTCCACATGACCAGCTTGGAAGATCGGGATGCATCAAATACAAGGCTATTTTTCAACTCAACCGGCAGCAATTCTTGATTGCCGAAACATAGACTAGAAGCCGTTACCAAATAGATTCCGAAGAAATTGGTGCATATGAATGGCAAGAGAAGCCACAACAAATGCGAGGTTCTCATTGAGTGCAATTTCGATACTGTTTGACAGAGTTTGCGGGTTAACTCATGCAAGGAGTGCTGTTGTTATGGGAAGGCAGGTGAACATGAACCTCCTCGTATGAGATTCCAATGGAGCTGTATTTGGTCTGATTCATATCACATCGTATCATTAATTTTTTGGTCCTCATGCGCGACTATCTTAAGTTGACTTGACTTGGATTGCAAATTCATTAAGTAACTTGGTTGAGCCAGTGCTGGCCTTAAGTGATTCTTGACTGTGGATGCAAATTTTTGAATGATCTCGCTAACGTTGCCACATTCAATATCGACTTGAGCTACTTGACGGAGTAATATGGGCAAGTGTAGATACCACCGGAACAAATGGCGCACGAGTACTTTGGTAGCCCATTTTTCTTTTTCTTTTTGTGTGTGTTATGAGCAGGTTGCAAAACCTCGCTCCCTCACTTACACATCCTCACCTCAATGCCGAGAAGGATGGAAAATGAACTCCATACCTCCGCATTTTTAAGAGGGAAGAGTGGCCACTTAAGCAATTCCAATAGTTATAGTTTTGTAGCCCTTGCTCCTTCATTTCCTTTGCTGTTTTCTTTCACTTTTTTTTTTTTTTTTAACCCTACTTAAGACATTCACCTCAAAGTTGACTAGAGAATGCAAAATTGACTAGAAATCAGGGCTCATTTCTAAAATTCCGCATAAGACGGACAAAGATGGAAATTGTTCCGTGCGTTGTTAGTTCGTAACAACGGTAATAAATTTGATATTTCGATGATGAGTTGATTATAAACTAACTAATAATTTTTCCATCACCAAACTGAATAGTAAATTATTTAAACAAGGGGCCGCATTTGTAAGTTACTAATTATATAACAATTTTATCACTCACAAAAGCCAATAATATATCGTCACTTTTTTTGTGATTTTATAAGTGGCCGCATAAATGTTTGTAATTACCAATGAAGTAGAACCTTTACTATCCACAAACCTAATAAAAAATTACTACTTGTTTTGGTTTTTACAAGTAGGCACATAGCTGTTTCTATGTTGTCAATAAAATAACAATTTTACCATCAACAAAACCAAATAGTAGATCGGCATCTGTTTTTAGATTTTGCGTGTGGGCACGTAAGTGTTTGTAAGCAAGCATGGTAGTCCATTACCACTTGTTGCAAGTTTTAAATGTGGGAGCGTCATTATGTTGACACCTATTTTTAGCAAATCTAGGAAAATAAGGAAAATAAAAATTGCATTTTGAACAAATAAAAGGAAGAAAAAAATAAAAATGGGGAAGATTGATTTGATTGATTATGCATGGAAGTTTGAAATTTTGATGAGCATTCGGATTTCGTTAAATGCAGAAGTAATTTAAAAATCAAGTGAATAGGAGGCAAGAATTTTGCAAAATGGAAGAAATCTGAGCAGGATCGAGCTGATTGCGTAATCATGCTCTGATTTGTAGGATTGATTTAATGCAACATAAGATGGAAAGCCGAAAGTTGCTATAAAATGGCCATCTGAAAATCACTATAAAAAGAGCCATAATTTTCGTGAGCCGAGGGGGAGAAAATTCAGAAAAATTTTCAGAGGTGTGAAAAAAATTGAGAGAGATTTCGTGAAGAGAGTGCGGGAGAAAGTGAAAAGAGAGAAAGAGAGAAAAAAGCTTTCTCCGCAGTCGAAAGAAGTCCTTTTCTTTTCCCTTCTGACAACCTGCAGAAAAAAGAAGAAAGAAGCACGAACGTGAGAGAAAGAGTAGGAGAGAAAAGAGAAAAGCAAAAATAGTAAAGGTTGATTTGACCTTTACTGTTCATCATCTTCCCCAAATTCACTCCTCACCCACGCGCTGCAACTCGCGGAGACCCGACGCCGGAGCTCCGACGAAGCCCGCCGCTCCCGACGATCGCCGAGCGCCACCCACCACCGCACCACCGCCGCTCCCGACCTCGCACCGCGCCCCGACGACCGCGCTCTCACCTTCGCCGACGCCGCGCCGCTGCAACACCCCTGCTCTGCCCGCGACGCCGCCCATTGATCTCCAAGCTCCGCCGCGCCTCCGCCAGACGCCGTCGCTGCCCCGCCTGACGCCAAGCGTCGCCCAGCCCGCGCATCTGCTCGGAGCCCGACGCCGCCGCGTCTCTGCAACCCGCGACCAGCGCCGAGCACGGCCCAGCCAACGCCTGCAACTCCGGATCCGCTGCCCGACGTCGCCGGAGCCAGCACCGTCGCTGCTCGCCTCAGCCCAACGCACCCCAGCCGGAGCCGCGCCACCGCCACCTCGCTGGTTCGCTCGCCTCCGCCACGCCGCGCCTCGCCCGCTCCTACGACGTCCGCAGCTCCGCCGCCTTGCCGATCCACCGTCGGGCGACCCGCGAGCCCGACACCGCCGCACCAACTGCCCGAGGCCTTCGGCCGTCCCCGCAGCGCCCCACCGTTCGCACCCGCGACCCGACGACCTGCGGTCCGCGATCCGCGACCAAGCCTGCGCCCAAGCTGCGCCTCCTTGCCGAGCGCCTTCGCCCTTGCCGGACCTCCGATCAGCCACCTTTGGTCGACCCTACGGCTGCGAAGCCCATTTTGAGAAAAGAAAACAAAAATAAAAGAGAAAGCACATTAGGTAGTTTTCTTTAGTTTGTTTTATTTATTTTATTTTATTTTATCTTGTTCTTTTTAGTATAATTAGCCTTTAGTATATGATTGGAAATTCCAACATATTACCTGATTCGCAACCGCGCCAGAGTTTTTTTATTTCATCTATAAGGCCTTAGATGAAATAATTAATTAAGCGGGAATAAAATTGATATTTTGATCTTTAAGGCTTAAGATCAATTTATCGATTTTATCAGCGAAATATTACCCATTGATCTGAACGATGTGTAATATTTTTGATGATTTTGGATGATCTGTTTTGTCTTGATTGCTTTATTTATCTTGAAATGTGTTTGAGTTATAATATTGCATGATTTAGGGTTCATATATTTAGAATAGGAATTTTATTTCGAATTTTAAAATAAAAAATAAAAAAAAATCAAATCAATCAATTTAGGTTGCCAGATTTTTAATTTGGATTGCATGTTTAATTATTATTAATTTCGAAATTAAACAAAAACAAAAAATCATCATATACATGTCATGTAGTGTTAAAGCATATTTTGCACGTCATTGCATATTAGGACTAAATTGCACTTAGTTCAATTCTAGATAATATTTTTTCTTAATTTGTTATAAGTTTAGGTATTTTTTAGATATATTACATTTTAGGATTATTTAGGTTAAGATAATGTTTTAGTTTAAATTAGGATTTGGCTCAACCTAATCCCTAATATAAATTAAATAGGATCTTAATCTAATTAGGTAATTTTCACATTTCACCTGAAAAATACAAAAAAATGTCATAGGTTAAATTAGTTTTATTATTTATGATAAAATGCATTCTTTTAGGAAAAAGAAAAAATGTCATATGCACGTCATTAGGGCTAGATTCACTTAGGATGCATGTCATTTAGTATTTTTGCTAGGCCTATTTAATTAGAAATTGCATGTCATTAGAATTAGGTCATTTAGTTAATATTGCATTGCATATTTTCATTTTATTTAAGTGAAAACAAAAAAAGAAATTACGTGGTAATTAGAAACCATATCTAGGGTTGTTGATGCGGTTTTTAACTTAACATTGCAGATGCTTTCGTTGCTTTGAGGTAAGTTTTTTGCAATTTATTTATTGTTTATCTGGGTGTTAAATTGGTGGATTGCGCACCCGCATGATCACCTCACATGTTAGGAAAATAGATTTAAAATCAATTTTAGCTGCCTGCAAAAACATTTTTTGAAAATAAAAGAATGGTACCGAAAGGGCATTAGAGAAATCTAGTGTAACCAAGTCCCCGTACCCATAGTCTATGGTTCGTAGGAGTAAAGTGAAACTCCCGTTACTTTACTTGGGTTTCTAATCGACCCACCAAAAAAATAGATTAGTGGCGACTCCGATTAAAAATCAATTGCATGTTAAGAACTTGAACTTAAGTCGCGAATTGGTATGGGCTTGGGAGAGCCCGAGTTAAGTCTAGGCTTAATAATCCATTAGCCAAATTCTAGGTGGTCCATGCCCGAAAAATTGGTGGTTCACACCCCGAAAAATTTGGTCGCGATAGCTTGGCGACTATTAGCCAAACTCTAGGGGTCCACGACTTGTGTTAAAACACTTAGTGGACTTAGGCCAATTTTCTTCTTTTTGAAAAATGATTTTTGTTTGGCAGCGAGGATCCCAGGTACGTCCCTAACATTTAAGGTGTTAAATGTTTTTGCAAATAAGGAGATATAAGGGGAGTAGTCTTTGCTAACCCTTGTCTTGCAGGTTGGAGTTAGGGATGAATGTTTTAAATTCAAGTTATTGAAGTGCTGCTTGATATAAAACTGTAGTGCATGCTTTGCATTTTTCACTACACTTTTGCACACACAACCTGCTGCCGGACCTGGGCTGCACTAGGATACATAGGATGGTATTGAGTTGGATAAGACTTCGACCGCGAGGCCGCGTAGTAGAGGTTGCCCAACTCAATCCCGAAAGTTTTTCTTGGTATCAAGAATGTTTACCTCTGCCCGCGAGGCTGCGTCGCATTGGGGTATCATTCTTGATCGAGCCGGAGTTAGGAGGACTTGACTTGGTATGCGAGGCTGCAACTAAGTCATCCCACCCTTTTAACTCCACTTTGATAAGCCGTCTAGATAGAAATCGAGCCTCACACTCTCATGCGCATGTCTATGTGATTGCTGTTAATTTTCCTTGGTGAAGTAAGTCTTCTATCCCTATACAATGCAATTTATTTTGTCATATTCTTGGGTCGGTCCATGACAATATAGGTCAATCATTGATTTGATTCGTTTGTCAATTGGAAATAAAATGAGAGATTGCTATGGAATGATACATTTAAAAAAAATTGGAGAATTTGTTTTCAATTCATGTTTAGGAAATTTTGATCTTGCTAGGGTGTCTATTTTTCTAGCCTTTTTAGGAAATTCCTTTATTGTACAAAATTTTCATGAATAAATGAAAATGAAAAAAAAATCAAATCATTGTCATGGATTGACTATCTATTTACACTTCGTGCTTATTTTGTTAATTTCTTCAATTTAGGTGACAACGGAGCCGCCACATTCATCCATTATTACACGATTAAGAGTTAGAATGGCTAATCAAGATGAAATGCGTGATCGCATGTCCTCCGTGGAAGATCAACTCAAACAGTTAGCTGCCTCCATGCAGCTTATAACAACTCAACTTCAATTCCTCCAGGTGAATCCAAATCCTCCACCCGTTCTCCCTGAGATAGTAGTTCCGAGAAACATGGCCCAGATAAGTGACGACGAAATGCCTGAGTTGGAAGATGCCTCAGTCCTTGTTGGAAAGGCCAAGCTAGACAGTGTTCCCAAGATAGATCAGGATGAGCGCGTTGCAAAGCTGGAAGAGAAAGTAAGACAGTTGCAGGAGTCACAAAGCTCACTCCCGTTTGACCTCTCAGTTTATGAGAAGGTCAAAATGCCAAGCAAGTTCAAAATGCCAGAATTTGAAAAGTACGATGGGACATCTTGTCCGAAATCTCATTTGCAAATGTATCACGTGCGCATGGCCCAGCACGTAAAAAATGAGCCCCTCATGATCCAATCGTTTCATGCGAGTTTGACCGGGCCCGCACTAAACTGGTACGTAATGAAGAACGTAAACCTCCTCGAAACCTGGAACGAAGTGGCGGACGTGTTCCTCAAACAGTACAAGTTCAACATGGACATCGCGCCTTCTCGAGAAGACTTGGAGCGAATGGAAAAGAAAAGGAGTGAGTCATTTAAAGAGTATGCTGTGAGATGGAGAAACTTGGTGGCTCAAATTACTCCTGAGCCTACCAACAAGGAGTTGATGAAATTGTTTGTGAAGACCCTTCCATCTGATTTTCGTAACCGAATGGCCAGTACGTATGTCGAGAGCTTCAATCAGCTTATTCCTGTAGGAGAACAGATCGAGATGGGGATAAGGGAAGGATGGTTTTCTGAACCATCTACTAAAAGATTCTCTGCCAAGAAAGAGAAGGAAGTTGTTGAGGATGTGAATGTGACCTATAGCCCAGAAGGTACTAATCGCACCCCGGCTATCCAAATGAATCAAAGGCAACAACAAATTGTTGGTCGTCAATCATTTGCCCAAGCAAATAATAGAAGGCAGTTCTCTCCTCTCCCTGGATCTCCATCTCAAGTGTTGGCGATTCTCCGAAAGAAATGTTTGCTTACTAGTGAACCAAAGCATCCTGACCGCGAAAGCAATCGAAGTTACGACCCGATGAAGAAGTGTGACTACCATAGCGGTGAACTGGGGCATTCAACTGATGAATGTTTCACCCTCAAGCACAAGATCCAAAACCTGTTGGACACGAAGGCCTTTTCGTTTCAAACTGTTCGGCCGAACGTTCAGAAAAATCCGCTACCAGAGCATGAGGGTACGGTGAATGCTATCTTGGAGCATGATGCCGCCGAATCAAGAGCTTGAAGGTGCATGTGATGGACACCCTGAGGAAGTCGAATGATGGATGGGGTGGCATGGATGGACCAACATCCCCGGAGATGGAGAACCTTGATGATGTGTTGGAAGGGGTTACGAACTTGTTCGACGACCTCATCATAGGAGCTGTTGATGAAGGACCCCCTGAAGAGATGGGCTTTGGCCCACAAGAGTAACTTTTTTTGCTTTTGCATATTCCCCTGCGTGGGAATTTCTATTATTTTCTTAGAAATGTTTTCAGTGATTAAGTGTTGCATTTTTCCATTCAATAAATGTAATTGATTGATGAATTTCAATGAAATTACAAATTTTATTTTGAGGGCATGATGAGGTATACCAAACCAGCCCGGTGATGATATCCAACCGATAAAAGAAAAGAAAAATCCAAGGAGAATTCTGAGGCCTGGGCTTCATCATGCTTTCTCATGTCAAAATGTTTCAAAAAATGCTTTTCCAAATGCTTTTCAAAAAAAAAATTTTCAAAAAAATAAAAATAAAAATAAAAATAAAAAAAATAAAACTTGATTTACTCTGTTTGTCTTTTTGACCCATCTACTTTTTGTTTCGAGAGACGGTCTTGTAACATGTGAAGGTGTGAAATGGTCCAATCCAATTCCGGAGCCTGGGGACAAGTTCGCTCCAAATTACAAAGGGGCCCGTATGTGGTAAAGAAGATACTTCTGAATGTGCCTTGATCTTGGTAGAAATGCATGGTCATGAGTTGTCACTCCAGTTAATTCTATGTTGTCAAGAAGTATTATCCATGATAGAATTTGCCATGTCATGTTTTGAACTGCAAGCATTTCTATGATGAGTAAATTGCTTCAATGAGTTGAATCGTTCAAATTTATTGCAAATCTTGCATTTTTTTTCTCCCTTGATGAATTGTGTGAGATAAATTGAATGTGTCAAATGGGATACTTTAGAATGATGAAAGGCAAGCCTTTTTCTATACACTGTTTCATACACTAACCCCTAGTAAGTTGTGTGAAAAATTCCATGCCCACAAGGAAGAGGGCTATCTCGCAAAGGGTATATCAACCAAGGTTATGAGAGGCATCCGTTTCTTTATCCCAAACACTACAGGTGATCCATTGCTCAACCCCTTTGAGCCCCATACACTTATGGAGAATTTTTAAAAATTATCCCTGTCAAGAATCATCCCACATTGGGACAAATTTGAAATGGCATCATGTAGGAATCTTCTTGCTCCCACTTGCATCAATCTTCGAATATTGCTTTTGCATTGTAATTCATGGGTAATTTGAAGTGCCTTAGGATGACGAAGAGCAATTCTTTCTTTATCCTATACACTTTTATCCATTGCATAGCCCACTTGAGCCTATGAATTTATTTCATATTAAACCCAGTTGGTGATCATCCCCCACACTGGGGCAAGGCAAAAAGAACCATTCAAGTAACATGGTTCAGAATGCTGCAAAGGATGGTTGTGCAAGTTCAAAAAAAAAAAATGGGGCATGAAAAGCAGTGTGCCTGGTAAAAGCAAGGCCAATGCCCAAAACTAAAAATCAAACACTTGATGAAGTGAGTCGTATCCCCAACAAGGTGGTACCAAAAAAAAAAAAAACTCAAATGTTAAGATGTTGCAATCAATGGAGTTGTGATAAAGAAAATCTTCGAAGATGGGGAGGAAAATTGTGGAAATGTCAAGATGATCACCAACTTTGACCCCCCATAAACACTTTTTGAGCCTAATGATCATTTCATTTCTCAACCTATGAACCAAACCTACGTTACGTCCCTTGCAAAGTCTCTTCTGATTAGGGCACTTGAATTAACCTAGGGGTTCACATGTTTTAAGCATCGCTCGAAGAAGTGCGAGCAAGATTATTCCTCTCTCATTTTGCAGGGTTCTTGACTTGTAAACCCAGAGATGATTACAGAATATCACTCATTCTTTCAAAAGCCTCGACTCAAAGAGTCCCTTTTGTTAAGCCGTTGACCAAGCCCACATTACGGTCCTTGTTCAAGACCTCTCAGATTGGTGAGATCGTACCACTTGCGAGATTGCTCAAACCCTTGTTTGGGCATGACGATGTTGAGATAGAGTGATTGACAAAATCCTGCATCAAAGGTCAGGATGAAATTGCTATTTTAATGAGGATGAGAGAAAAGTCCTTTCAGACCAAAGGATCCCTCATTTGACACATTCATGACACTCATGTATTCAGAATGGAAATTAGGTGATGCAAGATTAAATGGAAATCATCATGAACCTCCATTATATTGATGCATGCTTATGATTACAAATGCATGTTGCCTCTCCTACAACCATGTTTTGCAGGAGACATATCCCCAAGGAACAGAGATGTCATAAGGTAAGTCTATCTCTATCCATACTTTAAATGCTTGTCACTGTACAGGTATTCCTTTTCAAGCACCGACACTCAATGGAGTTGTCCATTAAAGATTTTTCCTCCAAATTCAATCTGATTAAGGCGACCGAAGAATGGTTCGGGTCCTGGTCGGATGATTTCTGTCGCAAGGCTAGGCGACCGAAGAATGGTTCGAGTCCTAGCCAAGCAAAACCTCAGTCTAGGCGACCGTAGAATGGTACGGGTCCTAGACACCATTAAAGATTTTTCCTCCAGATTCAATCTGATTAAGGCGACCGAAGAATGGTTCGGGTCCTGGTCGGATGATTTCTGTCACAAGGCTGGGTGACCGAAGAATGGTTCGAGTCCTAGCCAAGCAAAACCTTAGTGTAGGCGACCGTAGAATGGTACGGGTCCTAGACAGCATTTATTGCTCTAACAAAGGCGACCGTAGAATGGTACGGGTCCTGAAAAATCATTTCTTCGTCAAAGCGACCGTAGAATGGTACGGGTCCTAGACAACCTCGGTTCAATCGATTAAGGCGACCATAGAATGGTACGGGTCCTGGAAATCGATCCCCGTTTAGGCGACCGTAGAATGGTACGGGTCCTAGACAACCTCAACTCAGGCGACCGTAGAATGGTACGGGTCCTGGAAAATCATTTTTTTTGTTTAGGCGACCGTAAAATGGTACGGGTCCTAGACATAACCAGACAATGCCATACTAGGCGACCGTAGAATGGTACGGGTCCTGGACATGTAACACCAATCTATCTTGAGTTGCTCTGCCATCCCCGAAGGTAAGTAATTCCAAGTAAGTTCTTTTATCATTTGCATTAGCATTTCCATGCATCATATAAATTTCATTTCAAAATGGCACTCGTCTTTCAAAAAAAAAAAAAAAAAAAAAAATCGTTTAGTGCATGTGCATAATTAAAATTAGGTCTCAACTTGTCTTTGAATGCAACCTCTACGAGCTCACCTTCAAATAGGGGCAGCTGTTGACACCTATTTTTAGCAAATTTAGGAAAATAAGGAAAATAAAAATTGCATTTTGAACAAATAAAAGGAAGAAAAAATAAAAATGGGGAAGATTGATTTGATTGATTATGCATGGAAGTTTGAAATTTTGATGAGCATTCGGATTTCGTTAAATGCAGAAGTAATTTAAAAATCAAGTGAATAAGAGGCAAGAATTTTGCAAAATGGAAGAAATCTGAGCAGGATCGAAGTGATTGCGTAATCATGCTCTGATTTGCAGGATTGATTTAATGCAACATAAGATGGAAAGCCGAAAGTTGCTATAAAATGGCCATCTGAAAATCACTATAAAAAGAGCCATAATTTTCGTGAGCCGGGGGAGAAAATTCAGAAAAATTTTCAGAGGTGTGAAAAAATTGAGAGAGATTTCGTGAAGAGAGTGCGGGAGAAAGTGAAAAGAGAGAAAGAGAGAAAAAAGCTTTCTCCGCAGTCAGAAGAAGTCCTTTTCTTTTCCCTTCTAACAACCTGCAGAAAAAAGAAGAAAGAAGCACGAACGTGAGAGAAAGAGTAGGAGAGAAAATAGAAAAGCAAAAACAGTAAAGGTTGATTTGACCTTTACTGTTCATCATCTTCCCCAAATTCACTCCTCACCCGCGCTGCAACTCGCGGAGACCCGACGCCGGAGCTCCGACGAAGCCCGCCGCTCCCGACGATCGCCGAGCGCCACCCACCACCGCACCACCGCCGCTCCCGACCTCGCACCGCGCCCGACGACCGCGCTCTCACCTTCGCCGACGCCGCGCCGCTGCAACACCTCCTCGCTCCGCCCGCGACGCCGCCCATTGATCTCCAAGCTCCGCCGCCTCCGCGACGCCTCGTCGCCCGCCCGACGCCAAGCGTCGCCCGCCGCGCCCCGCCCGACGCCGCCGCGTCTCGCAACCCGCGACCAGCGCGAGCACGGCCCAGCCAACGCCTGCAGCTCCGGATCCGCTGCCCGACGTCGCCGAGCCAGCACCGTCGCTGCTCGCCTCGCCTCAACGCACCCCAGCCGGAGCCGCGCCACCACGACACCAGCCACCTCCGCCACCCGAGCGCCCCCTCCACATCGGCTCGTGCCGATCCACTCGACGCCGCCGGTTGCCGCGACCCGCAAGCACCCGCCGCCGCACCAGCGCCGGCACCATCCCCGCAGCGCACCACCGCTCGAGCCCGACGCGACGACCTCCGTCCGCGATCCGCGACCCGCAAGCCGCCTCCCCGCCGACGTGCCACTCCCGCCCTCGCCGAACCTCCGATCAGCCATCCTTTGGTCGACCCCACGGCTGCGAAGCCCATTTTGAAAAAAAAACAAAAAATAAAAGAGAAAGCACATTAGGTAGTTTTCTTTATTTTGTTTTATTTATTTTATTTTATTTTATCTTGTTTTTTTAGTATAATTAGTCTTTAGTATATGATTGGAAATTCAGCATATTACCCGATTCGCAACCGCGCCAGTTTTTTATTTCATCTATAAGGCCTTAGATGAAATAATTAATTAAGCGGGAATAAAATTGATATTTTGATCTTTAAGGCTTAAGATCAATTTATCGATTTTATTATCGAAATATTACCCATTGATCTTAACGATGTGTAATATTTTTGATGATTTTGGATGATTGTTTTGTCTTGATTGCTTTATTTATCTTGAAATGTGTTTGAATTATAATATTTCATGATTTAGGGTTTACATGTTTAGAATAGGAATTTTATTTAAAAAAAAAATCAAAAAAAATCAAATCAATCATATGTAATTTTTAATTTGGATTGCAAAGCATTATTTTGCAAAAACAAAAAATCATCATATACATGTCATGTAGTGTTAAATATTTTGCACCTAGTTTAAAATTTAGATTTTTTTAATTTATTTTTTCTTAATTTGTTATAAGTTTAGGCATTTTTTAGATATATTGCATTTTAGGATTATTTAGGTCAAGATAATATTTTAGTTTAAATTAGGATTTGGCTCAACCTAATTCCTAATATAAATTAAATAGGATCTTAATCTAATTAGGTAATCTTCACATTTCATCTAATTTCGAATTTCATGAAAAATACAAAAATTAGTCATATTATTTAGGAAAAAATACATTCTTTTAGGAAAAGAAAAAATGCAATATGCATGTCATTAGGGTTAGCTTCATTTAGATGCATGTCATTTAAGGATTGTTATTAGATCCATTTAATTAGAAATTGCATGACATTAGAATTAGGTCATTTAGTTAATACTGCATTGCATATTTGCATGATTTTATTTAAGTGAAAACAAAAAGAAATTGCGTGTTAATTAGAAACCATATCCAGGGTTGTTGATGTGGTTTTTTTAAACTTAACATTGCAGATGCTTTTGTTGCTTTGAGGTAAGTTTTTGCAATTTATTTATTATTTATTATTTATCTGGGTGTTAAATTGGTGGATTGCGCACCCGCATGATCACCTCACATGTTAGGAAAATAGATTTAAAATCAATTTTTGCTGCCTACAAAAACATTTTTTGAAAATAAAAGAATGGTACCGAAAGGGCATTAGAGAAATATAATGTAACCAAGTCCCCGTACCCATAGTCTCGGTTCGTAGGAGTAAAGTGAAACTCCCGTTACTTTACTTGGGTTTCTAATCGACCCACCAAAAATAGATGAGTGGCGACTCCCGATTAAAAATCAATTGCATGTTAAGAACTTGAAACCTAAGTCGCGAATTGGTATGGGCTTGGGAGAGTCCGAGTTAAGTCTAGGCTTAATAATCCATTAGCCAAACTCTAGGGTGGTCCACGCCCGAAAAATTGGTCGCGACAGTAGATTCGCACTGATTTTTTTATAGGGTTAATATCCTGAAAAACCCCAAACTGGTATACTTGTGACAAATTTACCCCAAACTATTTTTTTGACCATGAAAAACCCCAAACTGGTAAACTTGTGACAATTTTACCCGGACTGACTATAAAAAACCCTAAATTGGTACATTTATGACAAATTTACCCCCAAACTAATTTATTCGACTATAAAAAACCCTAAACTGGTAAATTTGTAACAAATATACCCTATGCTAAATTGGATTAATACCACAAAAAAATCATAAAAATTGTAAACTGTGACAAACGGAGTGTAAAATCCTAAATTGGTATACCAGTTAACTGTCACGTGTTATTTAACTTAATAATTTGAGAATAAAATTTAACAAAAATTAACTTAGGGTAAATTTGTTACAAGTGTACCAGTTTGGGGTAAATTTGTCAAAGGTATACCAGTTTGGGGTTTTTGGTGGTCAAAAAAATAGTTTGAGGTAAATTTGTAACGGGTTTACCAGTTTGGGGTTTTTCAGGGTATTAACCATTTTTTATAAGGGTTAATACCTTGAAAACTCTAAACTGGTACACCTGTGACAAATTTACCCCAAATTATTTTTTTTTACCACCACAAATTTACCCCAAACTGGTACAATTGTGACAAATTTACTAAATGTTAGTTTTCGTTAAATTTTACTATTAAATTATTAGGTTAAATGACACGTGACAATTGACTAGTATACTAATATGGGATTTTACACTCCGTTTGTCACAGTTTACAATTTTTGTGATTTTTTTATGGTATTAATCCAACTTAGTGGATTGCATATTTGTCACAAATTTACCAGTTTTAGGTTTTTTGTTGTTGAATAAATTAGTTTGGGATAAAATTGTCAAAAATGTACAAGTTTAAGGTTTTTTATGGTCAGTCGGGGTAAATTTGTCATAAGTATATTAGTTTAGGGTTTTTTATGGTAAAAAAAATAGTTTGGGGTAAATTTGTCACAGATGTACCAATTTGAGGTTTTTTAAGGTATTAACTCTTTTATAATTTACAAGTGAGTGCATGACAATTTAAAAGTTACTAATGAAACTACAAATTTACTATCCATAGACTCACTGGTAGGTTATCACTTATTGCGTTATGATTGAGTTATGAGTAGTAAATACACAACATAATTGGAAAGCTACTAGAACATTGATGGTCGTCAGTTGCTAATACTGTTGCAAAATCAAGTCAATATACATGACCAGTAGGTAACAGGTTGCGCGATCTTACCATTGTTATTCATAATTTATGGATGTTGCTACAATTTACTGTTGAACGGAATTTTCTTGTATGGGCCACGGAATGCTAGACACTTCTTCGTGATTCCTAGACAACTTATTGTAACCAAAAAAAAAAAAACGTAGCACCGTTCTTCCCTACTCTCAACATTAGCAAGTTTCCTCTTCTAGTATTCTTTCTTCCACATACATCCATATGGAGTGCCCACGTCAGTTTGATCCCTAACAGCAAATCAACATTTTTTTTAACGGCATTTAATCCACTTGAGGAAAAAAAAAATCATCGTTGTAACTCCTCAAAATTGGATAGAGACCCTTTTATAAGTATGAGGACTATTTTGAACAAAAGAAAAGTAAAGGAACGATTTTGAATTTCAAGTAAGGATGCGTCTGGTAACGATTCTCATTCTAAAATGTGATTTTGACAATAAATGATTATTTTTATTCTGTTCCAGGAACTGATTCTGAGTAAAAGAATGCGTTTGGCAACTGTCGAAAATTTCTGATTCTGGAATAGAATTGTGTTTGGTACCATGTTAATTGATTCTATTCCAAATCAATTTCTTTTAATTTTTAAATAATTTTTATATTTTTTCCTTTTTCTTTCTTTTCTTTTTTCCTTTTTTTTTCTTTTTTCTCCCATTCTTCTTCTTCTTCAAGCCGGTCGCTGGTCCGGAGACCGGCTAGACGAGGGCCGGTGACCTCACCGGAGTGTCGCCGGCCCTCGGTGAGGCTGGCCCCTCATCGGTTGAGCCTCACCGGCAGCTGGGCGAGGCCTACCTAGCCATCAGCAGGGTTGGGCGAGGCTCGCTTGGCCACTAGCGGGGCTGGGCGAGCCTCGCCAGGACTAGGCGGGCCTCGCCTAGCCTCGGCGAGGCCCGTGTGGCCATCGACGAGCTCGCCGAACCTCACCTTGGCTTGGCGAGCCTCCGGCGAGCTCGCCGGACAAATTGCCGGCGACCGGCGGTGGCGATCGGCGGCAGTGGATGGCAGCGGGCGGCGGAGGATGGCGGCGGGCGGCGGCAAGCGGCGGTCGCGGGATGGCGATCGATGAAGAAGAAGAAAAGAGAAGAAGAAGAGTTTTGACTCTCAATTTTGTTTCGGGAACAAGAATCAACTTTTTTTTATTATTATTCTTGATTCTCTTCGCAATCTGTTCCATGGAACAAAAATTTTACCAAACACGATTCTCGTCCCAAACTGATTCTGAGAACAAAAAATCAGAATCAGGTAATGTTTGGATGGTTACCAAACAGTGCCTAAGAGTACAGGTTCTGATAGCATCTTCCTTCTGTCCTTTTATATAGGACATTGTTTGTGATAGCTACTTTGAAAAATACTTCATGTTTTATATTCTTCTAGTTACAAAGAGGGGACGATTCTACTGTTCCGTGAAATAAGGGATATATGCTCTGAAAGTCTTAAAATTTACAAAAAATGTAATCAAATGCTAAAACTTGTTAAATTAGTACAATCGAGTCATTGTCTTAACTCCGTCCATTTAGATTAATGGAAAATGCTGATGTTGCCTTTTTTTTATATTTTCTCTCCTACGTGACGATGACGTGGCAAAAACATGGAGCACAAAGCTAAAAAAAATATTGTTTTGGATTATTTTTTACTTTTTTAATTAAAATTGTAATTAAATAAAATAAAAAGTATTTAAAAAACACAAAAAAAAAAAAAAAAATGAGCTAAGGGCAAGGGGGCAAGCTCTTGTCGGTGCCGCCCCCATTGCTGAGCTCCCAAATTAATAATCATAAGTTATTAAAACAATGTGAAAGAATGCAAAAAAAAAAAAAAAACAAAAACAAAAAGGTTGGTAAGTGGGCTCCAGTAAAACTTGGTAGCTCAGATAATCTTGTGATAAGTTCTTCATATTTTCTAACCATCGCCAATTATCGCTGGTGGGGGCTGCTGCCACCAAGTCCTCCACCCCTTCTCGTGGATATCAGGATCCCACTTTTGTCTTCTACATTTTGCTTCCTTTTTGTTATTATAAGATATAAGTAATTTCCTTTGATTTTAACATTATTGACTTGTACTTTTTTATAACAAGAAAAATATAATCTTAGCATACCACATCTAACATACTAGGAGTTATTTAAGAAAAATCGGGTAGAGTTAGAGGACTTGATATAAATTATATATATATTGAAGGATCCAATTGCACAAGCAATAGAAGTGTAAATACTCTAGATGCGGATCAATAGATAAAACGTCTTTTTAAAGGTGATGGAGAATTATGAAGAGAACAACCAAAAGGAAAATACTCTTTCTTGAGTTTAATAACTGAACCTTAGCTGAAATCTTCATGGACGTAAGTGTCTGAGCAATACTTTATCCCAGAATCGATAATAAGCAAATCTCCAAGATTTGATTGACGCTAACGGACCACAAAATATCCAGAAGCCAACCACGAATCCAAGCAATATGCCCATGTAAAACCACTTCTCGCTATCATCATTGTTGCCGGCATTGCCTTCAGAGGAATTTGAGGGATCTGTTCCCTTGCTATCGGGATCTGAGCATTTTGTGGGCAGCGGAAATCCACACAATCTGCTATTGCCTTCGAAGGAATCTTCTAAGAAGGTGAGAAATTGTTTGACTGCTGGGATGCTACCTTCAAGCTTATTGTATGAGAGGTTCAGGAAGGAAAGAAAATTAAGGTCTGAAAGCTGTGGGGGAATCGTCCCATTGAGATCGTTCCATGAAAGGTCTAAGGACTCAAGCTGTTGCAAGTGTTTCAGAGATGAAGGAATTGGCCCTGAGAATCCATTCTTTGATAAGTTGAGGAAATAAAGCGCTTTTAGATCCCCAAGAGTATCAGGTATTGGACCCTCGAAATTGTTGCATGAGAAGTCGATTGAAGTGAAAACAGTCAAGATCTTCACCAGCTCCACTTGCAGACCTTTGAGGGTGACGCTTACTGTGTCCTGATAATAGAGTCCAGAATGGCCGAGGAATGTATATTGGATGTAATTGAAGTCTACATCAGCCTTCATAGCCTCCCAAGTTGTGAGGTATTGAGAAGGCAGAGCGCCACTGAAATTGTTGGAAGATATGTCCACAATTTGAAGCATCTTCCAAGTGCCATTAGTCTCCGGACATCCAACCCCTCCATGGAACTTGTTGGATCGTAACACGAGTACACGTAGACTTGCAATGCTCTTCAATTGACATGGATACACGTCATCAATCTGGTTGTTTCCGAAGTCTAAAACCTCCAGAGTTGTGCAATTTGCCAATGACTCTGGGAACTGCCCTCGTAATAGATTAGAGCTGAGATCCAAAGTCTTCAAACCACATGTTTCGGGGAAACTGATAATGCTACCGTTCAAGGCATTGTCTCGCAGATTTAATACCTTGAGAGACTCCATCACTAAGCAATCAGGTATATTTCCATTCAAATTATTATGAGATAGGTCGAGCACCTCGAGATATTCAGCATTGCAAATTGATGTTGGGATAAACCCCTGGAAATTATTATTAGACAGGGAGAAATATATTGCAAAGGAAAGTCTTGTACCAATAGCAGGTGGAATGGCTAAAGTGAAGTCGTTACTCGAGAAGTCCATGAATGTGGCAAGTGGTGGCAGTGGTAACATTTGTCCACGGAGCCTGTTATTGTGGAGGTCAAGAACTGTAAGAGTATAAGTAATATTAGGTGACAGTGTTTCAATATCATCTAGCAAATTGGATGAAAGATTGAGATACAGAAGATTTTGAAGCCCCCATATCCATTGTGGTATCTTGCCCTGAATCCAATTGTGAGAGAGGTCTAGATATACCAATCTGTGTTGCTCAGCGAGGAACTCTGGTAAAGTCGTCAACTGGCAAGAAGCCAACTTTAAAGTTGTAAGGCTAGGGAATGAAGACGCCTGGGAAGCAGTATTTGTGGCATAAATGGAAAAACTATTGTAAGAAAGATCCAAATAAGAAAGATTTCTCAGCTGCTGAACCAAATTAATGTGGAATGAGCCACTGAAATTAGTGGAAGAAAGTGAGAGGTACTTGAGCCCTTGGAGTTCCCATATAGACAACGGTAATTCTCCTCCTATATTGTTGTTGCTCAAATCAAGTGTATCTAGTTTGTGCAATGGAGCATTAAAGGATCCATTCACTTGACCAGAAAATCGATTGTTGGAAAGTTGAAGCTTCTCAATCAATAGAAGTGTGAACAGAGATGAAGGAATATTTCCTTCCAGTAAATTGAATCGCAGGTCAAGAATAAGAAGACTCGAGAGGGATTCCCATTGGGTTGAATCAATCTGACCAGCCAGATTATTGTGGGACAAAGTGATTTTTGTCAGATTCTTGGACCTGCTAAGTGATGGAATTGAACCAGTAAAATTGTTGTGTGAGAAGTCCAAATAAGCTAGTTGCGAAAGATTGGTAAAAGAGCTTGGGATATTTCCATCAAAGCTGCAATTCTCCAATTCTATTCTTGACAGATTTTTGAGATTACCAATTGATTCTGGGAGCCTCCCAGAAATATTCGTGAAACTGAGAACCAGCGTCTGAAGAGAACCATTCTCAGGAAATCTTGGCAAAGAACCCTGAAGGAGTTCGTTGAATGATAGGTAAAGGTTCTGAAGTGTTTTTATTTGGAAGATTTTTTGAGGAAATTCTCCCCGCAGGCCACAATTACTGAGATCCAGAGTCCCTAAATTGTGGAAGTGGGCAAAGAACTCTGGGACGGTGGTAGACAGATTATTAATGCCCAATTTAATCACCGACAGAAAAGGAAGATTCACAAGGGAAGTGCAAGACTCAATGGGACCTGATAGATAACAATTCATCATGCTTAACACTTGAAGCTTCGGCAGTGAAGAAGACAGGACGTTGCATAATTCATTGCCTGTAGCAGACATGTTTACTCCATCAAGGTACAACTCTCTTAGCTCGCTAAGATTCTCAACAAGCATCTTTAGATTTGGATTCTTGAGTTTCAATGAAGTGACCCCACGATAAAAAAACTGAGATACATCAAGAGTAACCAACCTTATCAAACGTGATATTCCAATTGGAACCTGTCCCGTGAATCCGGCATTTGAAAGATTGAGGGAGACCAAATTGGTGAGATTACCGAATCCAGAAGGAATCTCCAAAGACTGGAAGTTGTTGAAAGCCAAATTCAGCCTCTGAAGATAATCGAGTCTGAAAAGACTCGATGAATCGTTAAGTCCACTAGTGATCCCCTCGTTGCTAAGATCAAGACCCGTGACTTGGCCACCTTCGCAGGTCACACCGTCCCAAGAACCATTGCTCTGATTCCATTTGATCAATTTCGTGGACAATAATGCACTGAAGTTGAGGCTATTCTTCAATTCCAGCAGCAGCGATTTCTGATTGCCAAAACACTGGCCCGAGACCAAAACTGTGCCTCTGCTGAAAGGGTTGGTATGTGCGAGTATTAAGACCAACCATAGGAGGAGCCAATTCCTCATTTGTTTCAAGCAAATTAGGAAACGCTATTTTAAAGAGTTTGTAAGTGAAAACATACAAGGAGTGGTGTTCTTAATGGAAGGCAGATGAACATGAACTTCCTGTATGAGATTTTTATGGAGCTGTGTTAATCTCATCCACATCACATCCTATCATCGATTTTTCAGTCCCTACGTGTGGCTATCAAAAGTTGACTTGACTTGCGAATGCAAAATCATCTAGTCACTTGGTTGAGCCAGTGGTGGCCTTCGGTGGTACTCGACCGTTGATGTAGAAAAGCCACGGAAAAAACAACAAGAGCAACTCTTTCCGTTGCATATTATTCCCCGCTTTCTACAGGACAAGTCCCCTTCTAGAGAACAGATATTCATTTCTCTCCCATTTTGTTTCTACAAGGTTCATTGTTCATGGAAATTGATTTTCTGATTAATGTTCACCATTAGTAACATAAGACACTCAAAGATGGAGCACTCATTACTCATTTTCATGTTACATTTTGACAAATCTTCGAAATGTAAGGAAAATGGAGACATCAGTCGAAGGACATCACCCATAAAACTAAGTGATTCGTGTTTAATGGTCTTCACTTTTGCATTAATTCCCATATATCAGATTGTTTTCCTTTGAAACAAAGGTCATGTCCTTACTGTGCCAATGGAATGTACAATCAAAGGTCGAACAGTTTCCTCTGATTATCCTGTCTCATGCACCTTCTTAGAAAAAGCTGGGAAGGCCTTTGGTCCAGTTTGGTGGCCGGTACATGGCGGGTACACACCTTCTTAGAAAATTATGGAGAGGAAAAACATTGAACTTGCTAACTACAATCAAGCATAACGACTAGTTGTTTTCAGTTGACTCAACTAGGAATGCAAAATTGTCCTTTCAACGCAGCTCCTCAATCCGGTGATTTATAAAATTCTGTTGACGAATAAAACAGAAATTTTTCTGTGGACTGTAATTAAGTAATGTTGATAATAAATTCGAAATACCGATAGTAAGTAAAAAGCTATCAATAATTTATTGATTAACTCATTTGTAATTAGCAATGGAATGATAATTTACCATCAATGGACTCAATATTATATTTCCACTTTCTTTTTAGATTTTACAAATGGATGCGTAAGTGTATGTTGCCAATGAAATAACAATTTTATTGTCCACAAATCTAATAGTTGATTGACGCTAACTTTTATATTTTACAAGTGGGTGCATAATTGTTAAGTCACCAATTAAATAACAATCTTAAAATCCACAAACTCAATATTAGAAAACCATTTAGCATGATGAGATATAGTTTAAGTGGTAAATATATAACTAGAACATTGACAATTATAATTCACTAATATTGTTGCAAATATCATCAATATACACCGTTATTTGAAATTTCAGAAATGGTATTACAAATTTACTATTGAAAGGAAAATTATTCTATTTGGGCTAGACGTAAGGTTAAACACTTGTTTCTGATTATAAATGACTCATCATCGTCAGGAAACAAGAAAACAGCCGCCCTTCCCTTGTCTCGATGTAGCAAGTATCCTCTTGGAGGGGTAGTCGCAAGCTCAAAAAGCAAATGAATGATTTTAAAGTTGCATTTGTTTCACAGAAAACACAAAATTTAGAATATATTTTTTTGAGAAATAATCTTTTGTGTTGCTTACAAAAATAAATGAATAAAATATATTTCCATCACAAATGAAAATAGTTAGGCATAGTTTGCTATCGATCATAAAAACATTTTCTGTTGATTAACTTTTCTAACTGATATAACCAATAATTTTTCAAAAAAATACATTTCACATCTTGAATTTATCTTAAAACAAATGCATCTTGAATTTCAAAGAATATAACAGGCTCCGACGCCATTTTCCTTGTGTGCTACTTTACAGGGCGTTGTTTGTGATAGTCACGTTGCAATTTTCTCTTGTTTTCTGGGCTACAAAGAGGAAAAAGTTTTTGGACACCATTGCAACGCTCATGAGCGCAGTTGAAAACTTGGCTGAAATCGCTTTTAATCGTCACCGACAAGCCCATCCCCCTCGTTGCACACACACACTCTCTCTCTCAGTCGAGGTATTGCTCGCGGCCGTGAGAACTCCTATGGCACGAGCTTGAAGCTCAGGGTGGCTGCGCTGCCCTCTGGGATAGAGCCCACATCCATTGAAGCTCTGCCCGAAAAGCTCATGGGCATCCATGGCTGCAGCCATAGGACCCAATCTGGTCCACTGGTTGGGGTTGTCCAATCTCGATCTGGACCAGATTCCAGGCAGTAACCATCGCTGGGCTCATAATTGGGGTTTAGGTGACGCTCACGAACGACTCTTCAAGAGACAATCTTAGGCAATGATATGAGGAAGATGATTCTATAATTCAACCATTTTCAATATTTTCATTGGCACTTAACAGTTTTTTCATCCCTTAAAACTCCGGTTTACTTTCCAACATAATTTGGCCAAAAACATTTTAGTTTTTAATTTGTTATTTTTTATTAATTTTAAGAACAAATTAAAGCGCGAGCATAATCCGCTATGGAAAAAGATAATGATGGTCACTTTCGTCCCTCGAGTAACTCTGTCACATTTTTGGGACATTTGGTGAGGTCATTTTTATCCCCTGGAAATGCATACATTATCTTTCTTGGGATTTAGCTTGACATTTAAATTAGAAGTAAGAAATTTTATGTGCTTAAGTGAAATTATTTTTATAAACAATTATTACTTCATATAAAAGTTACCAGACGGGAGAGTACAAATCCGACTTCCAAGCCTTCAACAATCTCGGGGAAGGAAAATATCGGCCAAGACTTTTTAACTGTTCAACAATAGAAATTGATCAAGTGAACAGTGACAGATTAGTATGAGACCAATGGTTCGGTTGAATTTTACTATTATATTGCATGATTTACAACTGACAATAGCCCATCACAAGCATCTTTTGCTAAGGATTATTAACTCGCTCTCTTATGTCCATACACAAAACAATAGCAAGCTCTATCTACTAACTACAAACAGGTGATAGGAGGATGATGAGTGAATTTGTCACCTTTGCTCAGCCTATAAAGCCAAAAACCACAGCTCCTATACATAACCCTCAGCTGCTGCCAAGTGCTGCCGAGAGACTCTAGCCACTAATCCAAAAGGAAATCTAGCTCGTTGGGTAGAGTAACTCTTTTTCGCAGTAGGGACTCGATCATCGGGCATTTCCTCTTTCTTCCGCCTTTGGGCCTAGATTGAAATTGCTCAACTCCTCAAAATCACCCTGAACCCAAGAAGCCAAATTGCTAGGAATGAGAATCATCCAACTCTCATGTGGTAAAAAGCTGGATTTCAACAGCAGTAAAATTGAATTTCAATATTTGAGAGAACGAGAGAATGGGGCTCACTGAAGTGTAAACATGGCAACCAGTTTTCTCATGATGGTCTCTCACGTGCTTATATGCAAACTTCTTGCCACAATCCTTATGGCCGCAAACAAATGGCCTCACCCCAAGTTGAACAGCCTTCACATGCTAACCTAAATTTGATTTCTGTCAACAAGAAAATAATCAGCTAATGTACACTTAGCAGGCATGCAATAAATGAGCTCATGCTTCAAAGTTCCAAAAGATTATAAATCCATAACCAGCCAGAATCTACTTAGTTGGTGACGGCATCTTACTGTTGAAAAAATGCGGAGACAACCCTCAACTTCACATCTGAATGCTTCTGAATTAGCCGAATTTTTCTTCTCATGCGTGAGGAGATGCCGTTGGATATTCTTCCTCAACTGCTTAGTCCCACATATGTTGCAATTGACTAATTGGTGAGCCGACCGCATGTGGTCCTTCAGATAATCAACATTGCTGAAGTATTTCATGCACTCACAACAGAAAGCCTCCACAGTCTCTAGTTTGACTGCAGCAGTTGAAATCACATTATTATCGACTAGCATGTTAAACAGTTCATAGATATCATTCGGCTTCACCAAGACACCTTCATAATTAAGTGACTCACCATGAGAATCCTCATGCTTTCGCAACTTCGTTGCAAACTTGAAAACCTTTCCACACCCAACCTCCGAACAAACATGCTGCTTCAGACTCTTACATTCACTAGACGTTGATGGTTCCTCATCATTGTGAATTCCATTCAAGTGCCTCTTCATGTTCCCTTGATATGCAAATGACTTATCGCAACCATCAACAGGACAGCTGAAAATCTCGCCTTTATGCTGAAGAAAGTGACGAGCCAAATGGTCTTTTCTCCTATAGCTGGCAGAGCAATCCTCTATAGAACACTTGAAAGGCGTCTGCAATGAATTTAGCATATTGACAAATAGATACAAAGCATACCAAATCTCTAGACATCAATAGGAAAGAAAAAAAAGGAGAATGATGCTTCAAACCTCAAGATAGAACACACGTGACCAAGGCTGACTTGATGGATCTTCTCAGGTGGTCCCCCGACCTGATACTAGTCCAATCAAGATACAAGATTGCAGCCTCTTGCATTTTGGAGTTCTTTTCAACGGGATCCAATGCTTCACGCCATTATCATATCACAATCAGATGAGCCAACATACTTTATCCTGCAAGGTCTTGATTTCAGTATAGGCAAACTCACAGTAGACAAATGATAAGGAACAAAACAGCTTCATTTTTCAACCAAAATCATAACTTTTTTTTTATCATAAAATATCTACCTGTGAGACTAGAACACACTAAAAGATTGATGTTTTTTCAATGGTGCTTCCATTTTATGATGTTCCACAAGATTACAGCACTATATTTATGGGTAATCACCATTTGACGGCCCAGAAAATCATGTACATCCCCAACAATAATATCCGAATTGCTGTTTCTGACGCCTCATTAGAAGTTACAAATGTGAAGATTTTGATGGCAAAGACCACAACCGAGCATTGCGCATCAAAACCATCTGCTCAACAAGACCGGTGTGACCGTGATCAGAACCTGTCCACTTTACAAACTGTACCTCACGGTCGACCACCTCCATGACAGGTGTAATCTAGTCGAAACTTGACTAAAATTTTCAAAGAACTTGCCTTCATGTTGCAGCATCAACAACAAAACAGAGAGCTCAACATACCTCGAGCGAATGACCCTGCATATGCTGCCTCAGGTACGCGGGTTTCTTAAAAGTGGCGCCGCATTCTTCGCTGGTATTATTAGCCTTCGCTCCCTCTTTCCCCTCGACCCCTTGAGCCATTGCCGCTTCCAACTCATCCTGATAAAGACCGAAGCAACACGAAAACCACTTCACATCGGCCCCCATCGCGGCGTACATTCGAACCCGAGCATATTCCACAAACGCAAAACCAGCAATTGCCGATTGAACTAGTCAAATCGTAGCACCAGAACTCGCGGCCCAAAACGAACCGAGCTGCATGGGAACCATCGGAGGGCAATGAAGGGAAGAGAACTCACCTCGTGGCGCGACTGGACGTGAGAAGTGACGAGGGACTTCCTGGACCTGCAGATCCCGCAGTGCTCGCGGTAGTAAAGCCACCAACTGGAAGAGACGCTTGGATCGGTGTTGTTCTGGGCCTAACTTGACTGGGTTCAAAGCTATGATCAGTTTGGGCCCAAATCAGGCCCGGCCCGGTAAGCTTTCCATCGAACGAAATTAGATCTGCGAACAGGAAGCTGCTTACTTCGCGATTGTTGCGTACATTATTAGATACGAGCATGAAGATGTATAGAGAGTTACCGCGAGGTTTCGTCGCAGAGGTTGCTGAGGTAGATTTTCACGATGGACTTGGAGGTTGACGACGGTTTGGAAGCACGAGGTAACAAGAAGTTCTGGCACGAGGTACATTATTCTTGTTTTCTTTCATTCACTGATATTTGTCCTTCTTGACCTTTTCCTCTTACAGATCAAGAACCACCAGATTATACTCAAAACACTACATGAGTTTCAAAGCTACGATTTGAGATCAAGACACCCAGACTCCAGGCTGCACATAGACAAACTTAGCCATCGACCGTTTGTATTCCTACGCAAACAACTGAGATCAGTCACAATCTCCAGCCTCCGCCTTTAACCGTTATAATCCACCATGACTCGTACATGGACTCGCAAGGAAACCAAGCGTGAAAGACTAACACGGTAGAAGCCTTGGTCAAGAATGTCACCAGAGCTGAAGGTCGAGAACAATAACTCCAGATCATATACTCATCGCCCACTACCATGGAAATCGCCGGCAACGTAGCACAGAACGAAGAATTATAATGGTTAAGAAATGTATTCGGCCATTGTGAAAACATCGGAACTCATGCTTAAGTGACTTGAAAATCAATTACTATCACTCAATTTATGTCAGCATACTTTCGGATTCCGAAAAGGACGAAACTAATCCGCATTGAAACCTAATAAACATTTCGTCGAACAGATTGCAGTCAACCGATTGAGGAGCAGATTTTTTTGCGATTTCAAACTCGTATTTTTGACCTCACGCAAACGAAATTAACATGTGAAGTTCAGAATCAAATACATGACTCTAACATGACCGATCCTAATCGAAGCCAAATGATCTTTTCATTCGCTTCACCTTCGTCAGAATCGCAGCATTATGGAGAATCGGAGATTACCTTATCAATGGAGCCAAGCTAAGTCGCTGTCGGCCGTCCGATCAGCTAAGGGAGCTCTCATGATCGTCGTCGTCGGCTAAAATGAAGACCGGTAGAAGAGCTTCAAGCGTGTTCCGGCCACTTCAATCTTCACGGCCACGAAGCAGAATTGAACAAGGGGCTTCCCGGGAGGCGGCCGTCCGGCGATGGCGACGTCGCCTGGGGCGGTGATGAGCTAGAAATGAGAAAGAAGTCTCTGGAAATCGATTCCTGAGGGAAATCCGAAATGGGCTCCGATTTGGAAATCGAGGAATGGAAGTTTATGGGTCAAGCGAGCCCACACGTTGATTGAAGTCTTATGGGTCACATTCATGAGCAAATGGGTTTGGGCTTGAGTTGATGGGTTTGGATCAAGCTATCGGGCCCAATTTAAACTCAATGGTCGAAGGGGCTTCAAAAGTGATCTTTCTCTTCCTCTCTTTTTCTCATTATTATTATTATTATTATTGTTATTATTATTATTATTATTATTATTATTAAAAAAATTCAGATTTATTTATCCTATATGTGCATTTACGATTTTGTCGACGAAAAAAATTCCGATTTTAGTAGCACTTGAGTGCTATAACTTATTTTTTGATTATTTGAATGTCATATACTTTTTTAATCGATTACTTGAGTGCTAAAATTTTTTAAAAACAATCCATATAAGTGACATGCCACATTAGATTTCTTGCACTTGGATATATATTTGGAAAATTTATGGCACTAAAGTGGATGAAAAAAAAATTGACTCTCAAGTGAGCATCGTACATTTGTGGTGTGTATATCCCCAAATCTAATAGTAGATTAGCTCTTGTTTTAGTAATTCACAAGTGGACACATAACTATATGAAAGTTACAAATGAAATATCAATTCTACCATACCCAATAGTAGATTACCACAACTCATACCATGATTTAGTTTTATGCAGTAATTATAGAACATAATCGGTTAGTTATTAGACCATTAATTGTAGATCGTAACTTTCGTACAACACTCACTTAAGTGCCATAATTTTCTATTTTTTAAGTATCATTTTAGTGTCATATACTTTTTCTCACTTGAGTATCATGATTTTTTGAAGATATTCCTTACAAAGTATCATGCCATGTTAGATTTCCAAAGCTTAGGTGGACGTTCTAAAAAAAAATTATGACACTCAAGTGATTGATAAAAAGTTACGGCACTAAAGTAAGCGTTACACGAAAATTATGATACTTATATTGTAATTATCCCAGAGTAAATCACTAACATTGCTGCAAAATCAAGTCAATATGCATTAGCAGTAGGTAGGGAGTTGCGCAATGTATTGTTGAATGAGCGCGATATGTTTTGAAATCAGCGTGCGAGCAATATATTGTTGGACAGTACACTCGAAGATGATTGTTTTAGTGCTTGAAAACTTAACTCTTTTGAGTCCATATCGACCTCGAAACGAATCTGCCTCGTTGAATCAAAGAATTCACGAATTGTTAATGTAGAGGAGTCCAATTGTGAAGTCCAATCCTCCAATCCCAGTGTCCACACTCACGGTTGTGGTGTTCTCGATGTCAGTGTTCATTGAAAGTACGCTTTTTAATCCCTTACACTAGTTGCTGAATTGATTTTACATTAGGAAAACAGACGGGATAGGCGGACTCTCCATCAACTATTTGATGAGCAGATTATGAATGATATCCTATTAGTACCCTTAAATGCTCAGACTCTACAGGACAATTTGGTATGGACTGTTACAAAATGATGGATTTTTAAAATGAAGAGTGCATATAATTGGATGTGAGCACAAAGGAAAAATCACTCAACAGCACAAGCATTATCATCATTCCAGCTACCCTGCATGGAACCAAATTTGGCAATTAAAGACCACCCAAAAAAAAAAACTCAGAATCGTACTGTGGGGCATTTACCAAAACGCCCTGTCACTAACGACAACTTGCTTAGGTGAAGAATATTACCTGACTTGGGGTGCCCATCCTATCACCATGAGAAGTTGAGACAATGGAGCACCCCCTTCGACGTTGCCCTTAGACTACTTCTGTTTAGACAAACCTTGTCATCCAAATCCATATTTCGAGTTATAGCATCTCACGAATAGAAGGTTGGTTGTGTAATTTTCTCAAACATTTAAACCACTCACTTCCCTTTGACACAATCGCGGCTACTTTGCTGATGTATCTGGAAGGCGAGAAACAACTTTGTATTCCGGCTTCAAACAAATCCAAAAGCCTTAGTTGACTCAACCCTCAATATAATCAGCAACTTCAGAAAATGGAACCCCCGAGAAACAATTTCCAACTCGATGAACAGGACTTATCTCATGCTTGGCTCCCACTAAGGCAGAATACTCTGAAGATGAACACTAATGCTTCTTACATGATGGGTCTCTAACGGAAACAGTTTCATGCTTGATCCAAGATGATTTGGAGTTTATTTGTGATGGCTCTACTAGATCTATCCAGCTTCATCCCCTGTTCAACTAGAAGCCCAATATCTTTTCGAGGGATGAAGCACGTGCAAGAGAGAAAAAGTGAAGCCTTGAGTTTGAGTTAGATTGTTTGGAAATAGTCAACGCCATCAAGTACTCAAATAAGAATTTATGGGAAGCCACTGCTCTTATCCTGGAAGCTTGCGACTTATTGGGCCGACTTCCTAACACTACCGTAGCCTATGTGGGGAGAAGTGCTAACCAAGCTGCAGTTTGGGTGGCTAAAGCCTAGAGACAGAATACCCTTTTCTCAAATTGGGCTATCAATCCACCTCAAGACCTTGGGAATTTACATTATTTTGATGCCCCTTCGATGGGCTCTTTTGTTTTCAGGACTCCTTAATTCAATAAAATTTGCTTTTCCGACCCAAAATAAATAAATAAATAAATAAATAAAATCCCTTACACCTAGGAATTGAATTTCCATCTAGTCTCGAGCGCATATTCATCTATTCGTGTCCATGATCCAATTGCATGTCTATGGCCAAGTATTGATCATGATTTACGTTCAGGTATTATTGATTCCATGTTTGTCTCTAAATTTCTCATGTCAATAGGATTGAGAGATTGCCATGTTTCGATTCCCCCATGCATGAACTTAATCAGAGAAAGGTCACATCTTTATTACTTGGATTAATCTCTTTTTCCGTGGATTTGCCCTTTATAGAATCATATGGATGATCTTTTTGGGTGTGCGGACCTCTTAAGTGCCATAACTTTACACAAATGGACACTTAAGTGCCATAACTTACGAAAGATACACTTAAGTGCCAAAATCAGAGTAAAATGGATCATTTAAGTGCCAATCCAACCAAAGTCCAGCCAAAATGCCAACATGACATTTTTCCGGCGAACCGAGCCCAAAACGACACCGTTTTACACGTTGGCATAGTCAAATAATGCAAAACGACATCGTTTTTGGCTGATGTGATAAAAAAATAAAATAAAAAATTAATTAAATTAAATTTAGTTAAAATATTTAAAAATAATAATTTTAAAATTAAATTTAGTTAAAATATTTATAAATAATAATTAAAAAAAAAAAGAACGGGGGGAGGCGGCTGAGGGGTTAGCCCTTAGCGGCCGCCGCCGCCGCCCCACCGCTGCTGGGAAGGGCCGGCGACGGCGGGGGGAGGGTCGGCTGGAGTCGCCGTGCCTTAGCTAGGGGTCGACGCCCTCGCCCAGATCCAGCGAGGTTCGGCGGCCCTTGGCCACAAATCTGGGGAGCGTCGCGGCCCTCCCCCAGATTCGGCGAGGGCCGACGACCCTCGCCGACCTAGGGAGGGTTACGACCCTCGCCCCAATTTGCCGCTGATCGGCGGGGTTGTCGGGCCAACCGGGGACGCCGGCCCGGCTAGGGCCCCATGACCCCGCCAACCCTCCACCCGCCGTTGCCGGCCCTTTCCCAAGAGCGGCGGCAACTAAGGGCTAACCCCTCAACTACCTACCCCCATTCCCTTCTTTTTTCTTTTAATTTTTTTTTTAATTTCTTTAAATTATTTTAACTAAATTTAATTTTAATATTATTAATTTTAAATATTTTAACTAACTTTAATTTTATTATTTAATTTTATTATTTTTTTACCATGTTAGCGTGCAAAACGGCATTGTTTTGGGCTCGCTTCGTAGGAAAAATGCCGCGTTGGCATTTTGGCCGGACTTTGGCCGGAGTGGCATTCAAGTAATCCGTTTTTCTTCAAATGTGGCACTTAAGTGTACATTTCGTAAGTTATGGCACTTAAGTGTCATTTTGGGCAAAGTTATGGCACTTGAAGTGATATTTTGCCGATCTTTTTGCATGTTAACATTGAATCGGGTCAGATTGACGATTCCTTTGCATGTTGTTCATGGCCGGGTCCCCTTGGTGCTCTTGATCATGGCCCCTCCTCGTTTGATTGCATGGGTTTAATGTTGTCTCGCATTGATGGCCCTTACTTTAATTCCTTGCATCTAGCTTAGGGTTTGTCTCGCTTGGAAGAATTTTGATCATCTGTTTTGCTATGATTCATGGAAAATAACCTAAAGCTTCGACCTTTGATCAATGCTTCTCACGTAAAAAAGACACAATTTTTTTTTCCGGGAAAGATCAAACATTTACTGCTTTTTATTCATGCATATAGGATACAGTTTGCTAGTTGTAGATTAGTGAGAAAAAATCATTAAAATTGCATCTTTTATGATAATGTGGCATTGGAGCACTGATGGCACACTGTAGAAAACACGCTTTTTTTTTTCTTTTTCTTTTTGAATTGAAAAGTACATAAACAAGAACAAGAGAATATTTAGTCCAAAACTAACAAAAAATCGAGGATGAAGTTTATTTTTATGGAAAAGCAGAACCAATTATCTCAATCGAGAAGGATGCACGATGGAGTGAAGCTAAAGAAAACAGAGGTTTGTCTTTTGGCAGATTTCACCAGCACAAGGATGGCAGCGATAAGATTAGGTCGCAATGAAATGACAACTTCCCGTGAGGACAACAAAGATACTCACGACATAGAGCTGCTCTCAAAGACAACTGGACGTGACTGCGACGCGCTGTGGCCGCTAATGCTACTCTTGAAGACAATTGGTTGTGGCCACTCTCGAGGATGAAGATAGGTGGACAATAAACAGAGGACTTGGACCGCCGAACGGTGGTGGTCTTACTGACAAGATGGAAACAACGATGGCAGAGACAAGGCTTTTGTTCTTCAAGACTAAGGCAAGAATAAAGATAAAACTATATTACTTTTCTTGATATTCTATTACATTTAGATTGTGTAAATATTCTACGATCTTCAAAAGAGAGGGAGAGATCAAGGGGTATTTATATCCGAATAGTATGTACAGGTTAGGAAATAATCTAATCCAACAATAGAATAAGTTATCTTACTCTAACAAGGAAACTATTTGTTTTAAGAAATCATAAAATATCAAATAATATCCTTAATACCAAATAACATTTCTACAACATTCTCTAATAGAGATTTCTCAAATCTCAATAAATAAACTTAAAACAAAGCCTTAGACATGATGATCTGTGAGAGAGGGATCTGGAAAATTTTGGTTGAGATGGGCGATTTAACAACAGAGAATTGCAGACAGGAGGAGGAGAAAAACAGGGAATGGTTCAGCTTGGAAAGAGGGAGCGGTAGTCAATGGTAAACGCCTCCCGGTGGGGACGATTTTGTCTAACGTTAACGTTACTTGTGGGACTGACGATGTTACTTTCTCTGTGGGATGCGTAGGGAATAGGAGCAAAAACGCGTTTTTATTTGTCCGCTCTTTATATCGCAGATTTCTTGGTGTCAATTTTTCTTAATTTCAGACGTTGGCCAAACCAAGAAATCAAAACTCCAATTCGATTGGATATGACCAGCTTTGGGAATTTGGATCTAAGCTAGTCAATGATGAAAATAGAGATGGTAAAATTGATGCCCATAATTAAAGGGTGTTTTAGTGTTAGAAGGATTGAGATTTGCTCATCAAGATGCGTAAGTTTTTATGTTTGGTCCATTATCATCGCAGCCATTGAAGCGAAGATTGAATCGGAGACAGATTCGGTTTTCATGTCAATGGGCGCTTTTTTTTTTATTGGATTGAAGATAAATTCAGTGAATGAACAAAAGGTTTTTGGAAATATCACTTGATCTCTAAAATAAAGCACCTTCCGATCACTTATGTTGCACTTGTATTGTGGTTCTAAAAAGGGAATCTTATCGCTGGGCGGACTTCCATGGTAGATGGAAGGTAATTTACCATATCCTAAATTTCTTTCTATGTCCCCACTAGGTAATGTCATCTTGCACAATGTCCCGACCTTGTGCAAGATTCTCTTAGAAGAATGTTCAGTGCAGACCAAGACTGACTTCTAAATAGAGTTTGGAAGATTTTTCAGCAGGTACTGAAAAGAGTGCTGTACTCAAGCCTCGTCGAGTTGATGTAGTTTAATTTTTGAATCGAACTGGAATCTAAAATCCAAGACTGGACACTCAGACTCGAACTTGATCTCCATGAAAATCAACATCTCTGGATCAAGTTTGGCTCGTGAATTTTAATCTTTTTAATATTTTGTAATCTCTAGATGAACTCACACATACCATAGGCCTACCATATTAGTTAAAAAAATTTTGGTTAGAAGTCCTAAATTTGTATAAAAATTACAATCAAATCGAAAAACTATCAAAAAGTAAAATGTGGGGGAGGGGGAATTTTCTAATAATATAAGCATTCCATCTTAGTTATAACAATCCTCACTAAAGAATTTTCTTCATTGCACTTTTCTTCATTTCAGAACTCCAGGAAAATAGTTAAATAGTTATGTCATATTCTTATTTCTATACCTACTTCTATTTCTCCCATTGTTAAGCAAAAGTTCTATAGATCAATAAACAGAATCGTCATTTTAATAGCAAGGAAGAAATATGAAGAGAAGAAAGGATGAAAATATTCTTATTCAAGTTCAATAACTAAGATACGATGGAAATATTCATGGACATGAGTGTCTGAACAGCACTATATCCCAGAATCGATAATAAGCAAACCTCCATGATCTGATAAAGACTAATGGACCACAAAATACCCAAAAGCCAACAACGAATCCAAGTGACATACTCATGTAAAACCACATCTTCTCACTGTCATCATTATTGCGATCGTCACCAGCTTCTTCCATCCCGTTCGTGGTAATTGAGCAACTCTTGTTGAGCATAAGGCCACACAATCCAAGGTTTCCTTCAAAAGAACTTTTGGAAAATGTGAGAAATTGTCCGCTTGTTGGGATGCTTCCTACAAGTTGATTGTTTGAGAGGTTCAAAAACGAAAGGAAATCAAGATTCACAAGTTGAGCTGGTATGGTTCCATTGAGGTAGTTCCATGATAAGTCCAATGACTAAAGTTGATGCAGATTCCCCAAAACAGGAGGAATTGAACCCGAGATGGCATTATGTGATAGGTTCAAGAAATAAAGTACTTTGAGATCTCCAATGGTGTCTGGTATTGGACCCTCCAATCTATTGCTTGAGAAGTCAATCGATGTGAAAACAGTCAAAATCTTGACGAGTTCTAGCCGTAGACCTTTCAATGTTACACTCATCGTATCTTGATAATAGACCCCATGCAGTTGGGAATATTGATACTGTAGGTGATTGAAGTCTACATTAGCCTTCATAGCATCCCAAGATGTGAGGAGACTGGTAGGCAATATGCCACAAATATTGTTTGAAGACAGGTCAATGATTTGTAGCTTCTGCCAAGTGCTAGGACTCTGTGGACATCCAATCTCCCCATGCAATTTGTTGGATCGTAAAACAAGGACACGGAGACTTGATATAGCCTTGAAATGGCATGGAAAAGTCCCATCTATCTTATTGTTCCCAATGTTCAGAACCTCCAACATTGTGCAACCTGCCAAGACAATGGAATTTTCCCCTGCAACAAATTCTCACTCAAATCCAATGTCTTCAAACCGCATGTTCCTAGGATGTTTTGTGGAATATCACCATTCAACTGGTTGTTCCTTAGATTCAATACATTAAGGGACACCATCATTAAACAATCAGGAATAGTTCCGTTCAGATTGTTATGCAATAAGTCAAGCACTTCAAGATAATGAGCTTTGCAAATCGACTTCGGGATGGATCCATGGAAATTATTCTTCGAAAGAGAGAAGAACCCCGTCATTGATAAGTATCCACCGATGTTATCCGGAATAACGGAAGTAATGTTGTTACTTGAGAAATCCAAGTACAAAGCGTATGACGGCAAGGGTAGCACATTTCCTCTAAGCATGTTTGCATGGAGGTCGATGACAGACAGAACATAAGTAAGATTGCACGGAGGTATTTCGAAACCTTCAAAGAAATTAGAGGAAAGGTTAAGAAATTGAAGATCTTTTGGTGTCCATATCCATTGTGGTATCTCCCCTTGAAAATAATTGTGCGAGAGGTCGAGGTAGACCAAATTGGACTGGTTAGCCAAAAATTGAGGCAATGTCGTCAACTGACAGGAAGCCAAGCTTAACCGAAAAAAATCAGGGAAAGAGGATGTAATAGTAGAAGCAGATGGCATAGCATTAATGGACAAGCCACTATATGATAGATCAAGATAAATTAAATTTCCGAATCCCTCAAGTGCATCAATATTTATTGAGCCACTGAAATTATTGAAAGAAAGTTTGAGGTAAGTAAGCCCTTGTAATTCAAATATGGATGCTGGTATTGACCCTTGTAACTGATTGCTGCCCAAATTAAGAAAGCCCAATTGATGTGAAGAGACATTCAGATTTATGATAAGCTGACCAGAAAATCTATTATGTGAAAGCGATATTGTCTTCAATCGGGGAAGTGTAAACAGAGCTGGGGGAATGTGGCCTTCCAATGAATTGTTTTGCAGGTCCAGAAATTCAAGATTCAAAAAATCTTCCCAGCCAACAAAGGGGACCTGACCCGTTAAAGCATTATTGGATAATATTATTTGGGTTAGATTTCTGGATGCACCATATGGCGGAACTAAACCAGTAAGATTATTCCAAGACAAGTCCACATAAGTCAGCTCTGACAGGTTCTTCATCGAGCTTGGGATCAACCCACTCAACCTGCAATGAGACAGGACTAATCTTGACAATTTTCTTAGATTACTGATTGAATCTGGAAGCCTCCCTGAAATATTCGTTTCACTCAGGACCAGGGTCTCAAGAGAACTATCCTTCGGAAAATCGGGCAAAGAACCTTGAAGAAGTTGATTAGATGAGAGATCAAGGGTTTGAAGTGTCTGTACCTGGAGAACTTTTTGAGGAAATAATCCCCACAGGCCACATTCATGCAGGCTCAGTTTTTTCAAGCTGGAAAAATTCAGTAAGAAACTAGGAACTGTGGTGGAAAAGTTGTTGCCATCAAGTTGAATGACCGACAAATTAGCAAGACTCATAAGAGAAGTGTCAATAGGACTAGATAGAGAACAGAAAGACATGCTTAACACCTCAAGTTTTGGCACTGAAGAGGACAACGTGTTGCACCACTCACTTCCCTCAGCAGACACATCGACTTGATCAAGGTACAGCTCCCTCAACTCCCCCAAATTCCCAATCAGCGACCGTAAAGAGGGCTTCTCCAGTTTCAGCAAAGGCAGTTCTATGAAATATAGACTAGAAAGATCAAGAGTACGTAGCTTCGTCAGGCGTGATAGATCCACTGGAATTTGCCCGGCAAATCCTGCATGGGACAAGTTGAGATGTACCAAGCGGCTGAGATTCGTGAGGCCGAAGGGAATTGCTGAAGAATTGAAGTCGTTGAAAGCCAAGTTTAGGCTCCGAAGGAACTCAAGCTTGAAGAGACTCGACGAACCGTTGATTCCCCCAGAGATTGACTCATTGCTCAAATCGAGACCGACGACGAGGCTGTCCTCGCACGTCACGCCGCTCCATGAACTGGCGCTTCGGTCCCACTGTACTAGCTTGGAAGACTTAGAGGCATTGAAGACGAGGCTTTTTCTCAGCTCAAGCAAGAGCGATCTCTGATCAACGCTGAGACACTGGGCTGAAGCTTAAGCTCCAACAACGTCGAAGTAGATGGAGATCGTGGATATTGCAAGCCATGAGATGATGGAACCGTTCATCGCAAGAGGTTGAAGAGGAGCGTGAGAAGTGGGAGCAGGGAAGAGGGAATCAACTGAAAGGAAGCTTCACATGGGAGTGGAGTCGTCGCCCAACTTTTAAGTGCATTCTAGTGTCAAATTTGGTGGACGTCTTTAGTCACCAAATTTGACTTATACCACTTTTGAAAATTCCAAGAAAAATCGGCAACATTGCGCAACAAAGTGACATTCTTTTTTATCATAATTTTTCGGTCGAAACAAAAGACCATATTTATGTAAAAGAAATATGCCTAAGATGTTGAGACTAGAACTTGAGATCCCTTGAAAATGCTTTTGGTTCACCTTATTTTAAAATCATAATACCAATGTCATTATGTGATCAATGTTGTCTTCATACATCAACATAAACCATGCAGAGAATGGTTAAAAGCAAACAATATAGATATTATATCCAACTATTTAATTAAATATGTAGATTCAAGAAGATAAATAAAATGACTTATATTTGAATTTTATTTGTAAAATTTTATAACATTATGAAAGAAGCAAAAAATATAAACTCTAGAATTGTATCAATATTAGGATTTCACCCTTTATATACAACATGCTAGTTGACTATATTGGGTCAATCAATCACATGAAAAACATTGAACATATTCCAATCAAGCCTAAGACCAAAGTATATGTAATAGCTTTTAGTTTACTTGACTAGAGAATGCAAAATTATCATTGTGGAGGTCCCCTCACAAAATCCCATTTAAAATAAAAACAGAATTTCGTCTCCAGATGGTAGATGCGTAATGTTGGTATTAAACTCGATAAAAAAGAGAGGAAGAAAACGGAAAAAAGGCAAAAGTAAAACGATAGAAAATGGGCGTTGTCTTTACTTCGAGTGTTATAAAAAAGTAGTATAAAGGAAAATAAAAAGAGGAAAAAAATCCGAAAAGGTTTAAAATTAAAAGAAAGAAAAGAAAAAAGCGAAGTGTAGGCGTAGGAGATTGATCCATCGTCCACGTCGGACAAATACCATGGCCCACCTTTTCCCGTCCAAGTGATTATTACCATACTTTCTCTCCCTTTATGCAACTTATACTATATTCGATAGAAATGCATGTTGATTGGCTAAAGGAGCAATCGACGCATGGCAAATCCTGCCTAGACATCTGACAGTAACTTCGCTTGTCGATGACGCTCACAATTGAAACAAAAACTTAACACGTCTATGGTACGTAGTTGTTGCAAATTGGAGCATTAATAGCACCATAGAAAGCTTTATTTTTTTGTTTTTTTTTTTCACAATTGAAAAGGAAAAAAAACATAAAATAGAAAATAAATGAAAAAGAAACTAAGACCAAAACCAACAAACTGATAGTAGTTTGATTTTAACGAAGTAGCAGAGCCAAATGACCACGATCAAGAAAGATGCACGAACGAGTAAAGCTAGAGAAAAAAGAAGCTCGACTTTTAATAAACTTCACCAGCACAATGATATTTCCGACATGACTGATGAGGCCTTAGAGAGATGGCAACTTCCTCTAGCGACTAGGGAGAGACCATTGACTTGCAAGATAGAGCTACTTTTAGAAACAACGTGACCATATTTGTGACTATGACAAGCAGATGCCTATGGGGCACTATTGAAGACAGTGACTTGTGGTTGCTGTCGAAAATGAAAATACTGAAATGTTACATCTTTAGCTAATAATTTATCTTTATAATGTGTTATAATCAAGAGGTATGTATTCCCGAACAATATATACATGAAAGGAAGTAATCTAATGTAACAAGCAAATTAGTTATTTTAATCTGACGAGGAAATCCTAGGAGATAATCAAATGTCAAACCAATATCCCTAATATCTAATAATATCTCTAATAAAAATATTTTAAAAGGAAATTCTCTAATATTCATAAATACAAAACCCATAAAAATGAGGGCACGAGAGAGAGGCATCCAGGAAATTTCGTGCGAATTGGGCAATTTCAAGAATAGAGAAATCTAGGGAGGAGGAGGAAAATAGGGGATGCTTCCGCTGGGAATCATGGAGCAGTTAAAGTAAACGTCTGCTGGTGGGGACGATTCTGTCTGGTGTTGACGGAAGTTGTGGGAAATGATGTTACTTGCTCTGGGGACTCGTGCGTAGGGAATAGGAGCAGAAACGCGTCTGCGTGTTGGCTTTTCTTTATTCGTTTGTGAAATTTTTTGGTGTCAATTTAGGCCCTGCATATTTTCATTTCTCAAAAGTGTTTAAAAACAGATTGTGTTTTTTGTTCCCGGACAAAAAATGAATAAAACGCGTTTGTTTGTGTTTCTATTTTTTTTTTTTTTTGTTTCCTAACAAAATTGAAAACAAAAAAAAAAAAAAAAAAAAAACTTACTTCTAGAATCCAGAAACACTTCTTGAAGCCCTAAAAAGAACAAAAACAAAAGAACAAAACCGGAACACTTCAAGCTTCGTTTTCGTGCCCTTCTCTTTCATTCGAGCTCTGCCTTTTCCGGCATCTCTCCCTTCTCTCCGGCGCCTCCCACTCGGCTGACTCTCCGGCGACTCCCCACTCCGCTAACTCTCCAGCGCCTCCCCACTCGGCTAACTCTCCGACGCTAACAGGTGGTGCTCCTTCACTGGCTGAAGCTTCCGAATCCAAGTACGCTAGCAAATTTGAGCCACCTTCTGCTGCTCCTCCTTCTCCGTTTGACGAGGGCTTCAGCGAGAGCCACCCCTCGCAAATTTGAGCCACCTTCGCTGACATCAGGGACGATCGCTCGAGCGACAGCTCGCTCGAGCCTCAAGCGAGCATTGCTCGCCTAAATCTACGGCGTCGGCAGAGATGACTTCCTCGAACTTCAGCACCGTCCCTCCCCCTCTGTGTTCCCTCCCCTCCACCATGATGGCCTCGACCGTCTCCCACCGCCACCACCACCACATCATCCCACTTCACCTCCCTCTTCCTCATCTCCGTTGTCGCCATCGTCGTCTTCTTCCTTGCCTACTCCTCCTCTTAACAGGACAGAGATTTGAGCCGCCGTCGTCCGCCTTGCGAAATCCTCTGGTCCGGCGTCAGCGGGATTGCTTCGAGAGTCCTCCACTGCGCGCTCGTCGCGGGAGGTTTCTGGTCATTCGGCTTTGCTGCAGCGATGGCCAGAGTGGCGGCGATAATCCTACTGTCATTGGCGTACGCAAGAATGCGGAGCAGGAGGAGGCGGTGGTGGTGGAGCAGGGATAGAGTCCCCATGGTGGAGGCGAGCGAGAACCCCCTCCTCCTCCTCATCAGAGACAAGGACCAGGTAACGGATGGGCACTCTCAATTTCTTGGTCACTCAGCTAGTTCTTGATTCGCATGGTAGAGCTGATGATTCGAAGCTAAAAGAATTCACCTGGGTTCGCCCCTGTTTCTAGCTGTAATTGCTTTTCTCTTTTGGTTTTTTCAAGGCTTACACAGATTCATGTACTTCTTTAGCATGTAGAATGAGAAAAGGAACTGAGCAGAACAAAACAAGGGAGAATTTGTTAGATTATAATTCATATAATACTTGATGTGGAAATTCATAACAAATCAATGATCTTTGATATTCATGATTTTCATAAATAGATTCAGACAAATCTTTATCCATAGCGCTACGCTTGATGATGATCATTGTAGAAAACCCAATCATCTCGAACCAAAAGGAGAAATCCGATTTCTCTCCCTTAACCCACTAAACATTAATGTATTCAATTGATGGAGGAGAGAATACGTTCTTTCTGTTATTGTTGTTCGTATGTGGGTGGAGAGAGGACCGGACTCTATTTATACGTTCATTGAAAATGTGTCTTCCATCAAAGCGATATACCCTTTTGTTTTATTAGAGTCGTACCTTCTCGTAACCAATAATTAATTATAGCATTTCAATAATTATTAAACCATATAATAAATCACATAATATGGGCCACAATAATTCTTACATTCTCCCACTTGGCCCATATGATGTTCCTTTCATGGTTTAATAAAGACCGTAATGTGCACAATAAAATTATGCTATAAAATTTCATTAAATTGGCAATCACATAATAATCACAATTAAGTAAAGAAAACTAATGCGAGTCATAGCGGTTGTATGTCATTAATCGACATAGTCTCTTCTATGCACTACAACTATAGCACTTTACTTAACATGATCCATAAATGAGAAGTACTATAATAGTCCAACTATAATGTTTCTTTAGAAACTATCCTGTTTAACATTCATCTATTTCCATAATGTATACTAAATAGAAAGCAGGAAATATCATAAACATGTAAGTGAGCTCAAAGTGTCAAATACATAAACTCAATAAAACCATAATACAAACATTAATGACGTTCAATAATGCCCATTCTTTCAACATGCTCATTAAATGTTTTGGGCGATAGTCCTTTTGTTAAGGGATCTGCTATCATAATATTGGTGCTAATGTGCTCAATTGACACTCTTTGTTTCTAAACTTCTTATTTGACAGACAAGTATTTGATCTCCATATGCTTAGCACCCTTAGAATACTTGTCGTTCTTAGAGAGGAAAACTGCTGCAGAGTTATCACAATAAATTTTCAGCGGCTTGTCAATACTGTCGACAATCACAAGCCCTGAAATAAAATTCCGCATCCATAATCCATGAATTGTGGCCTCAAAGCATGCCACAAATTCAGCTTCCATAGTGGATGCAACAATAATTGACTGCTTTGCACTCTTCCATGAAATTGCCCCTCCAGCCAGAAGAAACAAGTAACTAAACGTTGATTTTATTGTATCGGCACATCCGGCTAAGTTTGAATCTGAATATCCAATCACCTCGAGATGATCAGATCTTTTATAATTGAGCATATGATTCTTTGTTCCTTGCAAGTATCTAAGAACTTTCTTTGCAGCTTTCCAATGATCCATTCCAGGATTACTTTGATACCTGCCCAAAGATTCGACAACAAAAACTGATGTCTGGTCTGGTGCAAGTTTGTGCATACATTAAGCTCCCCACAACAGATGCATAAGGAATATTATTCATTTGTTCTCGTTCTAATTCACTTTTTGGACATTGCATAAGGCTAAATTTATCACCTTTCTAAATTGGAACTATTCCCGTTGAACATTTACTCATATTAAATCTCTCCAAAATTTTCTCAATGTAGGCTTTCTGAGACAATCCTAATAATCCTTGTGATCTATCATGGAATATTTCTATTCCTATCACATATGTTGCATCTCCCATATCCTTCATTTCAAAATTCTTAGAGAGAAACTTATTGGTTTCATGTAACAAACCAAGATCATTAGCAGCAAGCAAAATATCATCAACATACAGAACTAGAAAAATAAACTTGCTCCCACTAATCTTCATATATATATACACCGATCAACGGTGTTTTCCTTAAATCCAAATGAAGTTATGGTATCGTTAAACTTAAGATACCATTTTTGGGAAGCTTGTTTAAGTCCATATATTGACTTCTTTAATTTACATACCATGTGTTCCTTTCCTTTAACTGAAAAGCCTTCGAGTTACTCCATATAAACCTCTTCCTCTAAATTCTCATTAAGAAATGCGGTTTTTATATCCATTGGTGTAACTCCAAGTCATAATGAGCCACCAAAGCCATAATGATTCTAAGTGAGTCCTTCTTAGAGACCGGTGAAAATGTCTATTTATAGTCAATGCATTCTTTCTGAGTAAAACCCTTTGCAACAAGTCTGGCTTTATGTCGTTCAATATTGCCTTTTGAGTCATGCTTGGTCTTAAAGACCCATTTACACCCGACCTTCTTACATCCTTTAGGCAATTCAACAATATCCCAAACTTGATTTTGATGCATGGATTTTAACTCTTCTTCCATGGCATTAAACCATTCATTAGAATCTTCACATTCCATGGCTTGGGAAAATGAATCTGGATCATTTCCAATTCCTAAGTCAATTTCTGACTCTTGTAGATAAACCATATAGTCATCAGAAATAACCGATCTCTTTTCTCTTTGAGATCTCCTTAATGCTATTTCTTGTGACTCGGCTATTGGAGGTTCATTATTGACATCTCCATTATTGAGTGTTTGTTAATTAATTTGTTGTTCTCGATTATCGTTAGATTGTACTATAATATCAGGAACAACAACTTTAGAAGCTTTGGGTGTATGAACTCCTACCCTTACTTCTTGAATGCAAGCATCATGCATTCTTTCACTCCCACTGATGTCACCATTCTCAATGAACCTAGCATTTCTAGATTCAACAATTCTTGTACTATGATTAGGACAATAAAATTTATACTCTTTGGATTTCTCTACATAACCAATGAAATAACCACTGGTCATTCTTGAATAGGGGTCTCAAAAACCAAACCGAAAACCGAACCGAACCGAACCGAAAAAATTCGGTTTTTTCGGTTCGATTCGGTTCTCGTGAAAAACCGATATCTTTTAATTGGTTCGGTTTTTATCGGTTAACCGAACCAAACCGAACCAAAAACCAATAAAATCAAATCTTCGGTTTTATTCCCTCCCAACGCTGAGACCTCTCCTCTTGTGTCTCGTCTTGGTCGGCTTGGACGTGCAACGACGACGGCGATCACTTAGGTGCGGCGGAGGGGAAGCTACTATGGTGCCGTCGCTCGGAGGGAGGAGTTGTAGGCCGTAGGGGGTGAGTGGTGGCGCGACTGCAGGCGTCGGGCTCGCGGCTCGTTGGCGGAGCGGCGGTGCAAGCTTGCGGGTGAGGGGTGACCGGCCCGGGATTTGCTGGCGTCAGGTTGCAAGCGGAGACGCTCAGAGGCGGCAAGTGTTCTGGCATGGCTAAGCGGGCAATGGCGGAGGTGATCGGGCGACAGCGCTGCACATCGCGGGTGAGACCGGCGGAGCGGCGGTGACCGGCCGCTAGGCCACCTGTGCTGGGCTTGCGAACGGCGGACGCGGGCAGCGGAGCGAGGGGAAGAAGATGAACAATGTTCCGCTTTTTCCCTCTCGCTGGCCTGTCCTTCATGTCCCTTCCCTCTTTATCTCTTCTCTACAGTTGTTGCTGACAGGATTGCCGAGAAGAGACAACTTGCTGTACAGCTTTTCTTTTGACTTTTCCCTATAAAACTTTTTTTCTCTTTTGTTTTTGTGTTGCTTTTTTCAAAAGAACGTACAGAAGCTCTCGATTTTCAAAAACCGAAAATCGAAAACTGAAAACTCAAAAACCGAAAAACCGAACCGAACCGAACCATTGACACCCCTATTCTTGAATCCAATTTCCTTTCATGTGGATTGTAAATTCTTACTTTTGCTTGACAACCCCAAATATGCAGGTGTCGTAAACTAGGTTTCCTTCCCGTCCACAGTTCAAAGGGAGTCTTTGGAACTGCCTTACTAGGAACCCTATTTAATAAGTACATAGAAGTCTTTAAAGCATACATCCACAATGATAAGGGTAAAGATGAATGACTCATCATACTCCTAACCATTTCCATTAAAGTACGTTTACGCCTTTCTGCTACACCATTTTGTTGTGGTGTACCTGGCATTGTGTATTGAGCACAAATGCCATGTCTTTCAAGGAAGTTAGCAAATGGACCTGAACATTGTCCCGATTCATAATATTTTCTATAATATTTACTGCCTCTATCCGATCTTACTATTTTCACATTTCTATCTAATTGCCTCTCAACCTCTTTAATATACACTTCAAGTGCATTCACTGATTGAGACTTATCATGCAGTAGATAAATGTAACCATAACGTGAAAAATCATCAATAAAGGTTATGAAATAGCTTTCCTTACCAAAAGATGGAACATCAAAAGGACCACATATGTCAGTATGTATAATTTCAAGAAGCTCTGTGCTTCTTGTGGCACCTTTCTTAGTGTGCTTTGTTTGTTTACCTTTAATACAATCAATACACACTCCAAGGTTAGTAAAATCCAAATTTGGAAGAATTTCATTCTTCACTAATCTTTGCATTCTTTCTTTGGATATATGACCCAACCGTTTATGCCACAAGTAAGCAGAATTTTCATTCACCAAACTTTGTTTAGTGCCAACATTATGATGCAATGTCATTAATGTCTCAACAAAAGTATGATCAAGTCTAAATTTGTAGAGACCATCACATAAAGTTTCAGTTCCAATAAACGTATCACTCTTAAATAGACTAAAAGATTCAGATCCAAACTTACAATAAAATCCCGCCACATCAAGTCTTGGCAAAGAAACTAAATTGCGAGAAAATGTAGGTACATAAAGGGTTTGAAACAAATCCAAATAATGCCCAATATCTAAGATCAAACGATAAGTGCCAATGCCTTCAACTGGAGCTTTGTCTCTATTCCCCATAATCATATAACTTTCATTTGGCTTTATAGTTTGGATCGTAAGAAATCCCTGCATCGTATTTGACACATGAGTGGTGGCACCAGAATCAATCCACTAAGTATTATAAGGAACTTTAGTAAAGTTTGATTAAAAACATACTAAAGCACATGGCTTACCTTTCTTTTCGAACCAAGCCTTACATTTCAGACAATCTTTCTTCAAGTGTCTAATTTTGTTGCAAAAATGACACTTAATAAGATTGTGTTCCTTCTTGTGGATTTGAGAAGCCTTTGAAGAGTCATCAGGACGTGTAGTCATTTCTTCTTGCTCCTTCCACATTTCCTCTTAAAATTCTTTCAAATTTCATGATGACTTGAGAGATGAACAGAATGAGCCTTTTGATTCTTTATCCTCGTTTCCTCTTGAACTAACATACTGGCCAATTTGTTTACATTCCACTTATCCTTTATAGTGTTGTATAAATTATACTAAAAAGTACTCATCCACATTCATTCCCAAAGTCCTTAACTTTGCTACTAATTAGTCATCTCAAGTATATGCTCATGCATGGTACGCGAACCATCACATTTCATGGTGGTCAGTGTGCTCATTAGTGTACTAGCAAGTGACTTATCAGCAATTTGAGAATGCTCTTCCACAAATTTCATAAATTCCTTAGCATTGTTAGTCTTGGGAAGAGAAGTCTTTAAGTTGTTTGCAACTGTCATTCGCATGAACATTAGCTCAATCTGTTTGATCTTTTCCAAGCTTTATGGAAAGACTTTTCATCATCTTTACTTTCATCAGTAATAGCAGCTAGTTTCTCAGCTTGAAGTGTTAAATCAAGATCCAGGACACCTAAGTGAAACTGGACTTGTTCACTCCAATTAGGAAAATTTACCTCATTGAATAAGGGAACAGATGAGGTGTGCGAATGGAGTGAAACAGGTACAGATACTGCAAATGTGTAAGAAAATACTCATACATTAATACTTTGAGAATATCACATAATCAGATTCAAACTAAACTACACATGCACATCATAGTTCTCCTTTGGGCGATCCTATGATATACAAATATATAAACCATAATGATGCTAATACCTTTTATTTGATAATTGTAAATATATCTTATTAAAATTTATTTGTTATCTTTGGATATACAAACAAATTTAACAAATCATATTAATTATCAACCATCATGTTCATGAATTATAAGAAAATAATTAACCTTTGGGTTAATCCCTAAGTTCTTATAATAAATTAACTTCAATATACCCATAACTCCAATAATGATATAAAACATATCAATTTCATATATAGCATCAATTAATCATGGGTAATTGAATAAAATAATTTACAATATCAAAAATTCAAAAGACTTCAAGGTTCGGCCACTTTGGTGACTAACAAACCATTCATAATATGAATTTTCAATATTATAAAATACAAATATTTACCAAATTTGCACACAAGGACAAAAACTTAATCAAAGTATAAGGGCAAAATCATAAAATCATAATTCCATAAGGGTAGAACCATAAAATTATAATCCAGGGGAAAAATGGTAAACAATCAGCAATGGTAGAATCGTAATTATAAATTAAACAGGGGCAGAACAGTAAATAACCATCAAAAGGAGGGCAAAACGGTAATTAGGAGCCTCGGGAGGGGCAAAATCGTAAAAGTCCACACGAGGATGTAAGGCACGTGCCGTGCCTTCGTCCTCGGCGGGCACGTGCCCTACACGCGCGCGTGACGACGCATGGCGCGTGGGTTCCACACGCCTGCAACTGCAGCGCACGCGTGGAGCCCACACGCCTTCTTCCTCACGCACAGACGCGATTTTTCGCCGGTTTTTAGCCGTTCCGCCGTAGTTTCGCCGCCCGTTTCTTCTCCGGTAGCCCATTCCAGACACAAATAAAATAATGAGTTTTGAAAAGCATGCCGTCAAGATCATATGGGTCCAAGTTTCGGCGAAAATGACCAAGAAATTGGCCCCAAATCAAACCAAAGTTTCATAACACAAAACCTCCACCGCCGCCGCTTCCACCGCTCGATTAGCCTCCGGCGAACACCAATATACCGGAAAAACTCATGGCTAATGTTCCTCATGGCAGTGTGACGGTGTGGTTCCGAAATCAAGCGGTGGGTTGCCGTATTTTCCTCGGAACCGGCGAGTTTCTTACTTGCCCTCAAAATTCCGAATTTTTCCATTTTCGTCCATTTCCACTCATGCACAGTAACTTTTCTTCACCATTTTAGTCCATGAAAAACGTTCCATTATTCGGATTTTCTTTAACAAAACCTTCCAAAACATTTCAACAACAACAAATGCTACGAACAAGATCATTCAACAAATCATCATGCATAAATCATAATATTTCTTTAAACGGAAAAATCATGAGATCATAAACCAAATGCTCTGATACCAACTGTTAGATTATAATTCATATAATACTTGATGCGGAAATTCATAACAAATCAATGATCCTTGATCTTCATGATTTTCACAAATAGATTCAGACAAACCTTTATCCATAGCGCTACGCTTGATGATAATCGTTGTAGAAAACCCAATCATCTCGAACCAAAAGGAGAAATCCGATTTCTCTCCCTTAACCCATTAAACCTTAATGTATTCAATTGATGGAGGATAGAATACGTTCTTTCTGTTATTGTTGTTCGTATGGGGGTGGAGAGAGGACCGGACTCTATTTATACGTTCATTGAAAATGTGCCTTCCATCAAAGCGATATACCCTTTCGTTTTATTAGAGTCTTACCTTCTCGTAACTAATAATTAATTATAGCATTTCAATGATTATTAAACCATATAATAAATCACATAATATGGGCCACAATAATTCTTACAAAATTTAGCAGGCTTATGTCGTCGATGGTCTAGAAAATTGTTGGTGAGGGTGGGAATTGAAAGACGGTTTAGTTGTTTCTCAAGCACTAGAGCTTTCAATGTCAGAAGATTCAGACAACCTTATTAGGGTCCTGAGAATTAGGATCCTACTGGATTTTGGAGCAAAAACAATGTCAGAGGCAGCAAAACGATGTAGATCCATATAAACTTATGAGAAAATGCTACTTTGGTTTATCACTCGTGCAAAGCCGATGCGTGTTCGATTAGAATTTGTTCTTCTGCAGAAAAAACCAAAAAGGCTTAACTGATCAAACGATGCAATTCGAAAAACAAAATACGAGTAAAAGGGTACAGAATATCTCATGTTGAGCATGTGAGAACTCGTATCTGTCCGGTTACTGATGTGCGGTAGGATCCCCGGATTAAAAGTATCTACTCGCGTAGCTATCACTCAAAATGAGAAGTCAAGAACTGTGTATCGCTTTGTTGAAGATTCGAGTCGATGTCAATAGGGAGTTTTCGGTTGTACAAACGACACATTTTTGGATGTTCAATATTGCAATTCGATGGTCTGTTTCGCCTTCCTGAACTCTTTCATTGTTTAGCATGGCTTCTCACATCTAGTTGTACAGAAGCATCTATCTTCTTTACGACCACTGACTCAGGATTAATCTTTTGGACTGCGCAGAAGATCAGTCAACTCCTGCATCAAATTGCACAGATGAACGAATTCATGTTAGCTCGGCGGTGGGTTCAGGTGCTTCGAGTCGATCGTTAATGCTTTTCATCTCTCATCAGTCGTCTCTCTGCTGCACTCGCTCCTTAAAGCTGCTCCAACCGGCACAAGAATGGACGTGAAAATGCGAGAATTTTTGGCTTCTGTTTATACATATATGTATGGAGGGAATACACTTGAACTGCTCAATGAGTACTGATTCTGTAAAGACAAATGGTGACTGCACCAATCTATTATTCTATTAGTTTGATATGTGGAAATTCCATCATTTTGCTGTGCTTTTCAGGACTACTATTTAAGAAAATGGTGACTGCACCAATCTATTATTCTGTAAAATGTTTGTCTTCACTCAAAATGTACAAAATAAAATTAATGAGCATTTCATAAGAATGAGAATTCAATATTAAGTTTAAACTATATTAAAGAAAAACATTTTTTTGAAAAACTTAAAACAGAAATTTTTGTGTCGTTTACCAAACGTGTTTCTATTCTTTTTTTATTTCAAGAACAGTTTTTTTTTACACTTACCAAACGCATTCTTTTGTTCAAAAACTGTTCCCCGGAACAGAAACACTTTTTTTTTTTTCTATTCCCTGGAACAATTTTTGAACAGAAACGTTACCAAACGCGCCATTATGTTGTGCTGGCGAGATCAAGAAAAATCAAACTTCAATGGAGAGGATACCGCAAGTTTAGGTAATTGGTATATAAGCTATGGTCAGTGATGAAACTAGAGATAGTTAATATCATGTCTTGAACTCCCAAGGGCACAAACATTCCTCCACGATCAATCAATTGTGACATCCCAAGACGCGTTACCAACCCATTCTTTTTATCTTTTAATTAAACACGAGCAAAAGCATTATATAAATACCCAATCGAACATAATAATAGGGATAGCCAAGAAAAAACACAATAACATCAAATTATTGTTCTCGCCTTCCTTTCATGGTGCAGCAGAGCAACAAATGTCAAAGGAATTGGAAGAGACAGTTCCACAGCCTCCTGTCACAAGGAATGGTCTTTCTCATCAGGATGATTCTCCGATGAGCGTGATGAACTGCAGGAATAAGTAAGAAACTCGATTCTTGAGATGTTTCTGTCTCATATCGTTTACTTTTTCTCCATTGCGTCAAACATGGTACCTACTCTAGTGATTAGCTTAACTTTTCATTTCAATCTGAAAGCTACTTACCTACATTTATAGGATTCTTAATATAAATTACCTGCTTGTGCACGCTATCTTACTTGGGGAATTCTGTCATCTGCACTAATTTAAATACATGCATCATTCGAGAGCGCAAGTGCCTTTGATGGCTTGTGGCCTGAGGCATGGCGTAAATTGTTTTTGCCTCGTCAAAAGTGTTGCTTCAGAGGACCTGAATATTCTTTTGATAGGAATCGTCCGTTTAGATGATCAAAATTGCTACCATTGGTAGAACACACTACCAATAACAACATGATAGTCGCGGTGTGCATTCTAGTAGAACAACGTAGTTTCAACTTCGAGTTGTGATGATAACTGTGCTCGCACTTGTGGTTCTAAAATGTTGATGAACAGAGCTGAATCTGACAAGCTACTGGCCATTCCTGTCGGTTTTGTTGGATCAGAAGAGGCGGTAAGGTCTGCTCCACATCTTGTACCTGGCGGTAATCTTGCTTGTCTTTCATTGGAAGAACAAGGAATGAAAATAAATGCTGCATTAGACGCTGCACATGCACCAATTTCTCATCTCTCGAACCTCATTGCCGACGGCCACCGGGCTGCAAACTTCAGGGGACCTTTCCAGCCATCGGACTTTTAATGGCTCGAAGCTTGAGCCACTTGGATTCATACCCTATCCCTTACTTTCTCTGAAGGTATTTATGATATTTAACACTTAGCTCGACATTTTGCATCGTCGATCTTACTTGGTTTGGACTACCTACTGGCTGAATCTCTTCATGTAAAGGTTTGGCTTGGAATATTACTTGTCAGCATAGTTGCATAGACATGGCGGTTCTGTTCTTTACCCATCAGTGTATTCAACTCGTGGTGCAACAATCTGAAAAAGCTTTTAATATGCTATTGGAGAGTCAGCTTTCAGCAGTGATCTCGAACAATTTCGTGTTCTCCAAACCGAGACTTGTTCAGAGTCATTGAAAGCCTTCAATTTCTGACCTTGTACTAGGAAGGTTCTTCCTGCTTTATCTGTTTCTAGATACTTCAAAAACCATCTAAAGTAATTGAAAAGACCATGCGGTAAAAGTTAATTGCTGTTGTACTTGGCGAGGCAACCCAGGTTTAAGTAGCAGCATGCACTTTTGCTACTTCTCTATGTATTCTTACTCCTGATGAGTGGCGTTGTTTGTAGCTTCCATTCAGGAGTACCTTGCTAATTCGGCATCAGGTCAGGGTTCTCTGTCTGCAATATCCGAGTGAAGTGGATATCGCGCGTTCCTTTTCAACATCAGTGTCTGGTGGAATGTTTGCTAAGCAAGAAAACTCATGTGCAGGGGACAACAGTGAGGAATATAGTACTTGTTCGGAAGAATGTAAGGCACCATCTCATGACTTATCATCGAGTGAATGCACAAATTCTTACTGCATTGAGATATTGTGCTTTTGTAATACATCACATCCTCTAACATGACATCACGTGTTCAATTTCTATTCATCGTAAAGGCAAAAATTGATAGCCACAGTCATTCATCGGTTAGGCTAGGACCCATTTAGAAATAAGAGGTCGAAGTCAGAGATTGCTTGAGCAGGTAGCTAATGTCAAGCTGGTTGATCGAGCGGGGTTGAAGGGTGGGGGTGAGAGCTTTTGATGGAAAAAAATAGAGATTCGTTGCTCAAAATGCAAACATTAACATGAAGAAAAATTACATTGTTATGCCAAAAAGGATTCACACAAAACAAAAATTATAACGAATGCCATACGGCATTCATTGTCATTTATAAAATATGGACATAATGAGTTTTAATAGAAAACACCGATGATATATGAAAAACATGTAAAAGCTTCAAAGATTACATTATCAATGATGGTACATGCTGATAGTGTTAATTATATATCGTATCTCATTTCTACAAAAGAGGAGAACAATCACACAATACATGATTTCATTAACTCATTATTGTGGTCAAATTGGTAACTGCCAGAAATAATTGGAGCACTTGATAAAGATGAGACCATTTCAAGTTCTATCTCATTGTTGTCATCATCAATTGGTGCCTTTGTCGGATATAAAAGCGGTTTTGGAGGTAGTTGCAGTTTATCAATATCTCCTTCAAGCATATCTAGAACTTTCCTCATCGACGGCCGATCATTAGGGCTCAGCTGTATGCACCATAGCGCAATGATTATCATCTTCCTTGTTTCTCTTTCCTCTTCTATGACTTCTACCCTCTCAACCTCCTTTTCTTTGCTGAGTTGATCATAAACCCACAAAGGAAAGTAAATTTGACTTGAATGCTCTGCATGTGCATTTATATTTCTCCTTCTACCGGCCATTTCCATTAACATCATCCCAAAACTGTAAACATCAGCTTTATAAGAAATGCCACCAATGTCTTTGTAGAATAGCTTAGGCGCCATATACCCCAAGGTTCCTCTTGCTGCAGTTAACGGTACTATGCTATGACCGATGGGATAAAGTCTTGCAAGTCCAAAATCAGAAATTTTTGGAGTAAACTTGGTCTAGGAGAATGTTGTGAGGCTTGATATCAAAGTGTAGAATTTGCATATCACATCCCCGATGGCAGATACTCCATCCCTCTAGCTATGCCAAGAGATCTCATGCATTTTCTTATAATCAAGAGGATCATCACCATTCTTATTCGAAATGTGTTTATCAAAGAGCCATTCGGCATGAAATGAAGTAGACCAGAGCTTGTTTGGAGTAATCGAAGCAAAAACCAACAAGTTGCACTACATTGATGTGGTGGATCCTTCCAATTGTGGCCACTTCACTAATAAAATCTTGGCCATTAGATTCTGGTTTGTTCAAAATCTTAACCGCAACTTCATTGCCACTTCTAAGGATTCCTCTATACACAGAGCCATATCCCCCTCACCTAATTTGCATTTGAAATTTTTTGTAATCTTC